>NKCK01000379.1:0-21593 GCA_003946995.1 Fusarium oligoseptatum | reverse complement strand
ATAAACCTTATTAATATAAGTATATTAATAACCTTAGCTTTAGGTATAGAGCTTTTATTATTAAAATTATTATACTTTAATTAAGATATTTTAATCCTTATTATAAGTAAAATAAAGTTTAAAATAAATAATATAATTTAATAAAAAATAATATTAAAAAGTAATATAAGTATAACTATATTTATTATTATTAAAAAAAGGTAATAGCTAAAAAACTTTATATTTTTACCTTTAAAGCTTAGATTTTTATTATTTCTATAGTTTATTTTTAACTTAGAATAATTAAGAGAGCTATTATTAACTTTATCTCTTAGAGCTATTAAAGTATTATAGTTTTATTACTTTTTAACATACCTAGATTTACCCTGCCTTTTACTTATTTTATAGGTAAGAAAAGTATCTTATATTATTAAAGAAAATATAATTTTAGGAATAAGATATAAGCATAATATATTATATAAAATATAACCACGACGATATATAGCTATAATTATACTCTAAGTATAGTTTTATAGGTATAAACATAAAAGTATATTATTATTATTTATATAATACCTATAGTTATTAACTCACTAAGGAGCGCAAGTATATAACTCCCTTTAATAGTATTAATATTTCCCCTAATAATAAATTAGATAATTAGATATTAGAGTTTATTTAATTCTTATTAACTTTACTAGAGCTGTCTAGGACTAATATAAGCGCGAATAAACCTATGCTACGCGCTTTACCCCCTTTTTTATAATATAATAATACCTTAAATAATTAAAATAAGCTCTTAGCCTTAGGAGAAAAAGCTAAACTTATTTAGGTTATCCTATAGAAGGAGGCTATTAAGGAGGTTAATATTATTAATATAACTTAGGATATAAGGAGTTTATTAGAAGAGTAGTAAGGATTCTTTAATGCCTTATTATTAAATCTAAGCGATAGCAGCTCTGCTAAGGCTTTAGAAAAAGATCTTAATTTAATATATACTACTAGATTATTATTATTATTAATAGAATCTTAGGGATTCCGATAAGTTCTAAATTATCTCCGCGTAGTTTATTGCCCCCTCTCGCTATAGCTATTTTTATAGTTTATATCTCCTTATACGGCGAGTAATACTAGCTTAATAAAAACTAGGTAAAGTTATTATAAGAGAGAAAAAATACTAAGTTAAAAATTATAATATTATTAACTTATAGGCCCGTGAAACTGGATAATATTAATTATATACCCTTGTGAAAGAAGCTAAGGATTACCTTAAAAATAAGATCTTAAGTCTTAAGTAAGAATAAATATATTAGCTTTATTAAGGCTATTTAAATTCCTCTTTAAGAAGTACTTTAAAATAAGCTAATTAAAAATTATAAAGCTAATTAGTAAGTGGATTATATTAAATAAAAATACTAAGAATATAAAGTCTATAGTAGTAGATAAATAATCTTAAGTTATAAAAACTTATTAAGACGTATATTATTCTTAAGACTAGTTTATAGGCGCCGTAGAAGAGGTTAGGATAGAAATAATAGCAATTTAGGCAAGCTTTATAAATAGAATCTTGGTCTGTTATTTCGGTATATATGGGAAGGCAGGTGGTCGAGGAAGGAAGGCAGGTAGTCGAGGAAGGAGGGCAGGAGGGAAGGCATTCTCGGCGGCAGTCGTGGCGCGGGTCCGATGTCATGTGGCGCCGAATGTACCGTGGCGCTGCATCAACCGTGGCGCTCGTTCGATGTACTGTGGGACGGATGCAGCGACACGTCCGGTATTGCACCAGCTACTGTAGACAATATCAGCCTGAGAAAATCGCAAGGCAATTTGAATATGCTCGAAGGTGATGAACTGACCTTACGTAGTGCGATAACATGTCCCAAAAGTCAAGTTTACAGAGCGCTCAGTATGATATGATACCTACAAATGAAACCTGAAATAAAACTGATGAAACTGACAGACAAGACAATGGGGAGTACCAAATAAATCTCACAAGAAGTAGGAAGGAAAAAAAAAAAGAAAGCCTAAGAAACAGAAAAACGCAAAAAGAGAGGGGGGGAAAAAATTAAAACGTAAAACGCTCAGATTACATAATCTGGTCACAGCACGGGGCGGGGGTAGTACTAAAATGGGGCAGGCCAAAAAAAAACATTCCAAACCCTGGGGTCGAACTAGGTCCAGTTGCCCCCCGCAGGGCCTGCTAGACGCAGGTGATATTCCAACTATGCTACCAATTACACCAGTTTGGAGTTTTTGTTATACTGACTACAGACTTCATTCTGTTATATTTCATTGAACTCTGTTTGCTCAAGCTTCTGACGTACAGCCTCTACCCATCCTGCCGAGAAGATATGCCATCTTTGTTCCCGATGCGTTGGTGCAACAGGCACAGGAGAACCCCATGACTGTGCCGCAACCGAAACCAAAGCCTGACGAGAATGGCCAATTGCAGTATAAGCCTCCCACTCAGACTCAGTTATATATCAATCCTCGCTTGATTTGCACCTATCCTGATGATGAATCTGCTGAAATCGCGATCGGAGAGGCCAGTATCAAGGATAAGATGAGTCAGATGGTCAATTTCGATGGCAAGGAGGCGTTGGGTTTCAGAGTATTCGGGGTATCTGATGGTGCCGAGAAGGAGATTCGCGGAATCGAGAGAATACTCTGCCACGATCTCGTTGATAGCGATGTTAAAGAGGCTTTAGAGAGTACAGGCAGCATGACTGTGGTTGCCGGTAAGGACTGGGATGTTTTATATTAAACCATTCGATAATTCAAATAAGATTCATTCCTTCTCTAATTAAGTCAAGCTGTGATCTTCCCATCAGCTGGGCGATAAACGTGTCAATGAGATGTTATTCAGATTGCCTTTCCTGCTAACACTCCCCCACAGATACTAGACGCCTCGTCGACAAGCTAGAGAGCAATACCTGCCGCCACTACCACCGTCTTACCACTTTGCCAAAGCGCCCGAGCCGGAGAATAATTGATAAGGCAGACGCATCGGCGGTCGACCCGATCTTGCACAGGACTATGATCCCGGAGCTACCCCACGATGGCGTCCTAGATCGTGGACCTCGACGAGCCCGCGAGCATATATATAAACTCGCAGTCACCCACGCGTGTGAAGTCTAAATCCCTAGCGTTATAGATCAACATCTTCGAGACGTCGTACTTCTCCGAGACCTCGACCATCATGTCGTCCACGCCCATATCCAGCTTCGGGGGCAGGCCCAGCTTCATGCCGATATTCGCGAGCGAGATCGAGTCCCAATCCCTCCTCACGTACTTATCGATGTAGTATATCGAGTCGATCATGATAGTCTCGTTCGGGTACCTGCACGGCCCCCGTCCCACTGTTGCCCAGGCGCCTCCTCTCGTACTCGGTCCCGAGCGTCTCCACCTTCGAGCTATGGGCCGCGAGTCTCTTCATATCGAAGCCGAAGCCGTTGTAGATGATCACGAAGTCGGGCGATAATATCGAGATGATCTTGTGCGCCTTGACGACCGCCGCCTCGGACATGCGCGTCTTGATGAACACGGGGTCCTCCCGTTGTCGAGCTTGACCTCCCTATGCTACCTGAACGTGTAGATGCGGCGGGGGGGGGGGGGGACACCACCTCCTCTCTCGTCTCGATGTCCAGGCCAACGATCCAGAACGGGGGTGCGTCCGCGCACGAGACCAGACCAGGTCTACCACCCGATGCCGGTCGTACCCTGCCAACGTCGCGAGCCTGAGCAGCCACAACTCGTTGACCGCGGGGACGTACCGGTCTTCTCCCCGGCCTGTCCGCGTCGATGTTCACGACCACATCGTCGGGCATGCCCACGATGATGTCTGCCTGCACGATGATCCTCTCGAACCGCCTCCCGAGCCTGTACGAGACCCTGGGGATGGCGATGATCGGGCTATCGACCGAGATCTTGGGCACGTCGTCCATCCAGTTCGAGATGATGTTCCACCCCGCGTTCATCAGCATGGTCATGCCCCTGTTGTCGATCACCTCCTCGATCCTGCACAGGTTGATGCACCCGCCCACGGTCTCGATCGGGTTGATCGTCATGTTGTCGTACTCGTTCATGATGATGCCGGACCCTGTACTCGAACCAGGTTGCCATCACGGGCCCACGATACACGGTTGTGAATACGACTCCGAGTGGTTCACCTGCGGCTGTTCCTAACACGTTCTCCTCTGGGCCCTCGCGTCCGGCTGCGGACTGCCTGAAGGCGCCTCATGGCGGCCTCCCCTGAGCCAACCGCTAGCCACGACGCCGTCAGCTCGCCCTAGTGGAGACGTACGCGAGTAAAATTCCGACGACCTTGGCGTGCTCTTCTTCTCTTATAACGGAATATTTAGAGTAACTAGAACAGCGTATTAAACAGAGCTATTTCTTGGTCGTTCCGGATCGTGAAAGTCAATGTCTGTTAGTCCGTTGCTTTATGCTGTAAGCCCCGTCATAGTTCCGTCGGCTCGATTAGGCGATATACATCAAAAGGAATTCTCTCCGATAGTCTAAAACCGCCATATGCGTGCGCCGCTACCTAAGCGATCGCCAGCGTTATTTTTAGGCTAAGCGCTGGTGCTATGAATGAGCATTCTGTGATTCCATAAATAGGACGAATACCTAAGCGAAGCGAGATTATGCGCTGGTTATCGGGAGAGAATAGGTATTAAGAGTCATGCAAGGAGCAGTCCTTTGATGGCGAGGACGAGAAGTTTGGTTAAATGATCCAAGTAACGCGTTAAAAACGCCTTAAGAGCATGCGTTTACCGCGACGTGAAGGAGAGGCCAATCAAGTGCAGTAATACGCGACGGGTAAATTGATTACGTGTTTCATTTTTAAGCTAAGACCTGCGTGGATGCCTGGCTCACCTTGAAGGGTGGGTCGGGTGAGCTAACTCCGGCAGAGCTCACCCGGCTCCGCTGGGTCGCGCGATTGGCTAGGACAGACGAGTAAACTACACAACTTCCCCTACATCCCGCTGAAAGTGGGCTCTCAACGTAATATTCTCTTCCTTTGTCCTCCGATGCCTTGCAGGAAAACGAGGTTCGCAGTGCACCAGTACGACATGCCGGGTTGTAAACAACACCAGATTTCGCCAGAGTTACGTTGGAGAGACTCTTCATAAGTGGTGCAACTGAGGATGTGATGACAGTTCCGATAGGTTGACAGCTCGAGTCACGCTCTTCCAGAGAACGAACTGAGGCTTGTTCCCAAGAGTCAGCTGGCCTCTCTAGGACTCGAAGGTGTGGTAGGTAGATTTAGCTCCATAGCAACAGACAACAAACACCTGTGGAAGTTTCTAATTTCACGTGTCAGCTTCAGAAAGAGGCTTGACGAGACGAACGCATGACACGTGGTAGAGAGATCGCCATATCATCTGCCGTCAAGCTCCCAATATCATAGCCTAGATCACAGTCACGCTCAACCCATGACGAGATGGCAAAAGTTTGTTAGCCCATCAAATTATCAGGCCTTCTTCACTTTCAACTAATAAGTTTGACTTCAAATGCTTTGTACGCCAAACGCCAGTACCTATCCCGCCAACACCAGCCAACGTCTTTGATCCACCCTCAGTAGCTTACAACCAATATGCGTGCCAACACGTGTTTCCAACCAAGAAACCGATGCCAAGTTTCAGCCAGCACCGACTTAGTTCTTCTTCTTGCTCTTCTGGGTAAGCTTGCGGAAGGCATCCATGCCTCCAGCACCCAGTGGGCGATGGTTCGAGTCACGGGCTCCAGTGTACGTGCTCTGGGGTGCGATAGTGTAGCTTGATGGCAAGTTGACCATACGAGCCGAGTTGTTGGAGCGTGATGGAGCGAGGAAACGCTCGCGCTCGATGTCCCTAGAAGACTGCGCAGGGCGCTGGGAGAGGCTGAACTGCGAGTTTGCCTTTTGACGCTGAGCAAGCTTGGCGGCCCTAGAATGACGGTTAGTACATCAGTTGGACAATGTAGCAGGGCAAACACATACTCATAGTCAAACTCGCGAGTCTCAATCTGCCGCTTCTTGTAGTCGTCGGTTCGCTTAAGAATTGGCCGACTCCATTCACCAAGCAGTCTCTGAGCGATTCGCTTAATGCTAGGCTCAGGCTTCTTGCTTCGTGTATAAAAGACGACCACTCTTCCAATGCCGCTGCTGAGAAGTGCCTCCTTCTGAACGTTGAGCTTGGCGAGAGCCGAGAAAATGTCGCGTTGGATATTGTACGCCGGAAGGGACCCATCATTCAGGGGCTCCAGGAAGAACTTCACATGCTGCAAAAAGTTTGTATCGGGGTCCAGGACGGCATGCTGAACATCGTTACGGTTCAGAAGGCCGGTGACTTCGGGGAGGAGCTTGAGCTTGTGAAGAGCAGGCTGGCCAGCCTCGCGAGCACTGTTGTCTGCTTGGCATGCCTGCTCCATTCGGACCTTGAGATCTGCCAACAAGTCGTCGAGTTCGTTTTCGAGGTCCTGAAAGAAAACAAGGTTAGCCGCGTTGACCTCCAAACTCTGCCGCTGTGAAAACATACAATCTCGTCCTTCTTCCTGCGCTTGGGACCGCTGGGCTTCTTGATGGCGGCATCAAGAGCTCGGTCAATGGCCCGTTTCTGCCTCTCCTCGGGTGTGAGATTCTCCTCCTTGTCGGCTTCCGGTGTGGCAGCCTTGGCTCTGGGGCGTCCCTCGCTCTCGGCTGCGCGTCTCGATCGTCGTGGTTTCTTGCCCCCATCGGCATCATCCATGACAACATCTTCATCTCGATCCCGGCGCTTCTTGTCTCGTCTACCTTCCCTAGGCTTCTTGGCGACTTCTCCCTCTGTGCGCTTTCGCTTGGTTGCCTTCAGCGTGCGAGCAACGTCTTCATCGATATCGACGGGTCGGTCTTCGATGTTGGCGGTTTCAGGGTCGTAATCTTCGAACTGGTCCTCGTCGACTTCGGAAAGCGCATCCGATTCACGATCAGAGTCGGCCGCCGCAGCACCATCGTCGTATTCTCGCTCCTGGCCGTCGTCAATGGGATCATTGGCGCGGTCGCCAGCGGGAGAGCCTCCTTCGGACATGGTGTCGCGTCGTTGATCGCGTCGGCAACCTCAAAGACAATTTGTTTGTCGTGTAATCTTTTAAGGCCGTTCCTCGCAAGTTAATCCTCTCGAAAGAGTCGCGAGTGAAAAGAAGCAGATGGATGAGAAGCTTTCAGGGACAAGGTCGCAAACTCGAAGTTACACAACTTTCTTTGGGTCTGAAGCGCCACAGGCAGTGATGAGGCGCACCCTGGCTGCTGACATAATCAGCCACTTCCCATTCCGGCAGCTGCAGCCTCAGGCAAACAGACAGCTGGAGCTTTGTTTACTTTGGCGCTGGTTGCCATTGACGATTGCTGCATGCAGGTTGACAAAGGTGGCTCTTTGCGGATGGCAAGCCAGTAAAAATATCATCGACCCGCACACGCAGACTTCAGACAGAATCACGACTCTCAACACTACTCAACAGCGAATTGAGCAGTCATGGATCGTAGGACTTTCGAGGGTCCCATGGATTGGGAATATCAGGACAGTGGTCCATTTGATCCCACGAGTCCCTTTACCCATGCAGCAAAGAGCAACTCACAGAATGGTCGGTGACAACTCTGGCCAGTGATGGCTGGTGTATTTACATAGCTGTTGCACTATGGAAGTGGCGGGATCTGGCAACAACAAGCTAACCTTTGGCCTACAGTCTTTGCATCGCCCTCGAAATCTTCACGGCCGAACCCTTTTGCGAACCTGGGCACACCCACAAAAGCTCAACCACCTCAGACCTCTTTCTTTACACCTCAACTACCGTCCAAGGCTGCTGCTCCGCCCTTCCGAAATCCCGCCTTTACTACTCCCAGGCGACCTTTCGAGGATCTAGCCTTGTCAGAAGCTTCTGGTGCCGAAGACAGTCCTGCCCAGACAGAGGTATCTGACTACCCTAACGACACTCCCGAGGCGGATCGCATGAGCGACGTCACTATGAGCGGCGTCTCGAGCCCGTCGAAAGTCGACAAGTCATTTCGATATGGCAAGTCTCCGTTCGCAACCAAGAAGCACACATCTGGCAGGGGAGAGATCAGACCGACCCGAGACCTCTCGATGACTGATATTATGCGCAAGAGAAAGAGACATAACCTCGACAAGGACGTCAGCAGCATAGTTCGCAGCCGATGGGAAGAGTCAGAGGCCGACTCTGATGATAGCGTGGCACCGAAGCAGCACCGATCGCGAAGCAAGAGAAAGGCCAAGGAGCCTCCCAAGGGTTTCTTGGGTAGGCTGTTCCACATGCTGGATGAGCATCCCAACGCCCCCGACAACTTGTACCGGTGGATCAAGTTACTGGTCAACTTTTTCCTCGTCTCGGCCTGTGTCTACATTGGTTGGTCTGTCGTGGATACTGTCCGGACTGACATCTTCAATGCCAACGAGTTTGCGCGTCTCGAGATCACAGGCAAAATCGCAGAGTGTACCAAGGAGTTCACCATGAACGGATGCGAAAAGAAAGACCGGCCACCAGCTCTTGATCCAATGTGTGATGCATGGAAGACCTGCATGGAGCAGAATCCCGGATCCATCATGAGGGTCAAGGTCACGGCGAAGCAGATTGCCGAGATCATCAACGAGTTTTCGGAAACAATGAATCTGAAGGCCTGGGTAAGAGTTTTCTGGAGAGATATTACGATTCTCAGACTAATTCACCTGACAGGGATTTTTCTTGGCCGTTCTCATCTTCACTACACTTGCAAACAACTTTATATTCGGCGGCCACGCCAGCAAGCCGCCAGCACCTGTTCAGTCCCAACCCGCCACGACGCATGATCCGTCAATTCCTCCTGAGGGTGGTCCTGGATTCATGTGGATTCCTGTTCAGACGCCTAGAATGCAGCGACATAGGATGCTCGATGAGGGTACGGACACGGATAACTCGCCGCCCAAGATGAAGCCGATTCTGGCGGCACCTTATACACCTTCTGGACGTCGGAGCCCAAGCAAGGGAGATCGGTCACGAAGTCCAGTTAAGTACAACCGAAGCCCGAGCAAGGGGAACCGTGACCCCTTTGCATAATGTTCGTTTAGGATGGGAAATAACATGGTAATTATTCTATGTCGAGTTAAAGGGGACTGTATAATAGCATGGCATTGTCATTGTTTTGGGTGCATACGACTGGTGGCAGGTCAGGGTGGTGTTTTTGAAAATGGGGCCCATTGTATACTCCTAGCATTTTGGTCTGTCGAGACAAGTTGACAGATATCTCGAGTGTCTTACCAAGCAATCAGCTGATTTATGAAAAGACACATGCCTACCACAATAGCATCAGCTGAGGCTCCTGTGAATCGCAAGACCCTACCAAGACCATGAGCTGGGATTGGCGTTGCAGCGCAACGTCATGATCGAAGCTGAAGTGGTTGGATGTATGTAAGCGAGACAGAGGTGATGACGTATTGTGGGGTAAAAAGGAAGAGGGGCACACTGCGAGAAGAGTATCAAACTTGGCGAGGGAGCATCTGATACAGCGCTACAGATGCAAGAGGCGCAATGCTAGGACACTCTTGGGGCTCCGAACTCTGCAGCAGAGCGCTAGAGGCTGTCTGTGGTCTTGGCGGTGGGCTGTGAAGCTGTCAAGTAAAGCTGCCGACAGCGACGCCAGGGGAACGGCAGGCAAAGATTGTCGATCAAAGCAAAACCCTTCTTCACCACCATCGCTTGGGAGCAGCGTCCATCATAGGTCACTAGCATGCAAATAGCTTCGAAGGAGTACCCCTCTGACATCATTTTACATGGACACAATCCACGGAAAGCCCGTTGGATTCGTAAATGGGGTCAAGGCAGACGGGCTGGTTTCTAATTTCGACAATGAATGGAGCGGCACATGGGATTGATAGACATGGGTATCTGATGTGCAGGCTGCCAGTGCTGGAAAGGATGTGCATGAGCTTGGGAGGTTCCGTGGTGATCCAATTGGACAGCTCGGACGATTGGGGGCTGATGGAGATTGGTGTAAGCCTCGTCGAGGGACGATGAAATGTTTCACTAAATGTAAAAAGATGTTGCGATAGAGACTGTCGAAGATGTTTAAAAACTTCATTGAGGAGACGGAAAGAGGAGTAATATCAGGAAAAAGGAACAAGGTGAGGGGTGACCAATCACCAACCCCAGTGACGATTTCCTGAACTCATGGCCCGACGTTGGTTGAAACATAACATGACATTCAAGATTTACGGTATCATATGAATCGAGATTTTGACATACCTCGAGCTACTACCTCGACCTCTAGCTCCAGAACTAGAGGGATACACACGCAGCACCACGAGAGAAAAAAACAAGCTTCGCCTTCTCTACGGAACCTAAAGCGGAAAAATCCCCGTCCTCCCATGAGGAATCGCAAACCTAGATACCACTCTTGAGACCCTTTCCCCTCCATCCCATCATCCTTCATCCTTTCCCTTTCCTTTCTCTCCACTCGCAATCAGGTCATCCACAAAGGAGCGAAACGAGACCAAGTGATCCGCCTGGAGCTAAATATCACCAGCTCCACGAGACGATGCATCGTGAGACGAGACCCGGACATCGCGATCGACTCGTTGACTGTGAAAACACGACGCCAAGCCCACGGAGAACGAATCGGGGATTACGAGAACGGGTCACGGCAGAAACAGACCAGGAATAGAGAGTCAAAGAGTGAAGCCAAAAGAGGAGCATCGCGCGCTACCTTATCCAAAAGCTTCGCTACGATTCCACCCAGCGCTGCGTCTAAACCGGCACGAGGTTGGCTTGGACTGAATGCGACTACTTCCTTGGTACCTTCCTAGCGACAGGACAACAACCGCTATCGCAATCGCAATCGAGATCCGAATCGCGGCCCTTTTTTAATTCCTCGAGAGACTTAATTTCTTCATTCTCTCCCATCGTTTCCGCTTTTCCAACCTATTCTCATCTTCTTTCACGCGCCAGCTTTCGATAGTTGCCAGTCCGCGTCGTGCATGGGCCACGGCAAACGGCGACTGCCACTGACGGACGGGACGGATACTGGCACCATCACCGAATTAACCGCCGCCCAATTCTGTCTCCCGGCAGCAGAATTATCGTCCGCAATACGCGAAAACGGCGGGGAGTGCAGAGTGGCATTGTGCGCGCTTGAAAGCGCCATCACCCCTGGCCTTTTTGATCGCCTACGTCTCTCTCTCTCTCTCTCTCTCTTCCCCTCTTGACTCGTAGGATCGGCCAATTGCTCCTCCTACCCCTGCACGCCAATCCGTCAACTGTGAGCTTCGCAGCTCACCTCTACTAGTCTCGGTATAACCACCAGCTAGCTCTCTGCTAGGAAAAACCGCCCGACGCCCGATTCTCCGCCTCCGAGCCCAGCAATCGCGACTTCATTACAACTCGATCTGATTCGATCTCTGGAGCTTGGACCATTCTAAACGGTCGTCTCCGCCTTCACGATTCCCCCCCCACCACAGACGGCGACGCGAAAGCAGAAGAGAAGGAGGAGCTATAGCTGCCCAAGCTGCACCGACAATTGCTCCGGAAGCTTTGGTGGTTGGTAGGAGAGGAGAGAGAAGCAGCTCCAGCTCCAACTCCAAGCTCAAGCTTCAACCCACCATCACGATCCTTTCTCGCAGCATGTCAGACTGCGCCGCAGCGTCTTTCAACATCGTCCCTCCGAGACCTCATCACGTCCCATTTCCTCTGAGCTGAAGGTCGGAGCTTACAAACTTGAAACGACGACACCGATACTTTCATTCGAACGAATCCATTTCCTCCTCTTGAGCACTCACCAACGGCCTTCTGGCAAGGCCTGGAACGTGCGCGATGGACGTGGACAACGCCCCTTCGGGGGGGCCCAACCAGCAGCACCCCAGCTCTGAAAACACGCCTCAAGGAGCTCAGGCGGGAGCTTCGGGAGCTCCATCCCAGGGGAACCCGACCCCCACTTCAGTACAGTCCTCTAATACGCCTTCAACCGCCTCGGGCACCGCAAACCCAAGCAGTCATTCGCAAAACTCAAAGCGCCGTCGTGGCTTGGGTATCGTGACGCCCAATGCTTGTACAGAATGTCGCAAGAAGCGTGCAAAGGTATGTGGTGGAGGGGATCACCTCATTTCATGATATGCTTTACTTGGAGCCCCTCTTTACTAACACTCATCTCACCATAGTGTGACGGCCAAAAGCCATGTGGGCGCTGTAAAGGACAAAAAGACGCCGAGTGTGTGTACGAAATCCCTATACGACAATCAAAAAGAAAACCTGCGGTCCGAGATCGAAAACCTCCGGCAACGGCAGCGTTCCAGCGATCAGGTCTTTGCTGCGCTCGTCCGGCCAGAGCTTTGGGAGGAGGTCCTGACCCGGCTTCGTAGTGGTCAGTCCGTTGAGACCATATCGGAATGGCTTGGTGGTATCTTACCCTCAGGCGGAGGCGCAATACCTTCGTTCGCCCCGCGACAGGAAGCACCTACCATGGGCCCTGTTGCTGGCTTTCCGGGTGGTGGACTTGGAACATTGGCAGCCATGAGTCTCGGTGTAAACCCTGTGTCAGCGCCACAGCCATCGTTGAGGCACGAGATGGGTCAGCACAGTCCTTGGCACTTCTCTTCTCATAGCCAGGCTGGATCAACTCGAAGCAACTCTCACCCAGACGTCATGAGCTGGACAACGGATCTTAGAGGACCGCCACAGACTCGAGTAGGATCATGGGCAGAGGGTATTCATCCAGACCAAATGTCGGATGGCTTGCCGAGGTATCGCGGCGTCGAGCAAGTTCTGTCACCGTTGAATGAGCCCGAGTTGCGAGCGCCGGCCACCACTTGGACGAACATTACTCAAGATATTACCCTCGTACAGCATCTCTTGGCGCTCTACTTTTGCTGGGAGTATCCCACCTTTGCCTCATTAAGCAAGGAACACTTCCTGCAAGATTTTCAGGATGGACGATATCGATACTGTTCGCCGATCCTGATGAATGCTCTTCTCGCCCTGGGGTGTCGATTCTCGACACAGCCCATGTCGCGCGCGAATCCCAACGACCCTTATACCTCTGGTGATCACTTTTTCAAGGAGTCGCTGCGACTGTTTGCCCAAGAGACAGATCACCACTCTCTGACGACCATTCAAGCACTCGGGATAATGTCAATACGTGAAGCCAGTTGTGGACGAGACTCGGAAAGTTGGTATTATGCAGGTCAAAGCATCCGACTTGCCATTGAGATGGGTCTTCATCGCATCCAGGATGAGGGGGACGAAGATGAAATTGCAGTTCAGTCGGCAACCTTTTGGGGAGCATTTGCACTGGATCAGTGAGTTGATTGTTCAAGATGCCGTGCCTGCTGCTAACCTGTTTCCAGCGCCTGGTCTTTAGCCACGGGCTCATTGCCACAGTGTTCCTGCTTCCCTCACCTACCACCGAAGCCCGCGATAATAGGAGACATCGAGGCTTCTCTGTGGGTGCCCTACACCGACGACGGTGAGTCAAGCAGCAACATTTCGCTTCCGACGAGTCTGACGATAGCAGGAGCTCCGCTGCAACGCTCATGCCAGCAGCCATCTAATGTACGATCAGTGTACAAGTGTTTTTGCGAATTGAGTGTGCTGGTTCACCGATCTCTGTACATTCTACACTCTCCGGGCAGGCCCCTTACAGCTAGGGATCTGTTGGACATCTATACCCAGTACCTGAACTGGTATGATCGGATACCAGAGGTGCTGCGGCTGGGCCACAACTTTACCCCAGCCGTTTTTATTTGCCCAGTAAGTTGTTTCAGTGTGCCGGCCATAGGAAATTAGGTATGCTGATGAGCGCAGTATGTATTATCACTTTGCGATTTTACTCCTATTCCGACCCCTAATCAAACTGCGGATCATCGGATCCAAGGTCGCGCCTCGAGACGTCTGCTCTCAGGCCGCAGACGCCATCCAAGGCCTCTTGAGATCATATTCATCTCTATACACCTTGCGAAGAACTCCATCCTTCGTCCCTTACTTTGTCCTGACATCTGCCATCATGCATTTGGCTATTGGGGCAACGGCAGTCAAGTCGGATGATGAGGACGACGATATGGAGAGAGATATGGAGAGGGCGGCCAAGATCGACCCTCATGTGGTGGAATCTATTACCCAGGGAATCGCGGATCTCACGGAAATGGCTCCCTGCCATCACTTTGCCGAGCAGGCTCTCAACATACTGCGCTATCTCGCCCAGAAATGGGATATTGAAGTGGGCATCAGTGGCGACAAGTTGACAGCGGAAGAGTACGACCGATTAGTGAAGCCGCACACAGGAAGCCTCAACTTCTTCGCGCCCAGTGTGCGTGAGGGAGACATTATGTGCCAATGGGGCACAGGGCAGTTTCTTGCGGGAGGCGATGATACTCCCAGTGTCAAGAAGACGGGGGATAGTATGGAGAACCCTCTCTTCTGGCCATTCCCGATGCAAGGACGCCCTATTCTGCCGAGTGGCAAGGAGTTGGAGCAAGCAGGCTTTGCGGTACTGTAAGAACTCGGGGGATTCTTTCATGCGGACATTCTGCTCTTGTTTTGGTATTCCATTGCGATTCTGATATCCCAGGAATGTAGAGTACGGAATCAGGCTTGGTGTCTTTACCAGGCGAACCGGGGGGGATGGCAAGCGGGAAGGCATTGCTCGGCGAAAGGGAGGCTCAGTCTGCGGGAGTATTCCTACTGCGACTGGCAAAAGCGATCTTGTCGATGCGTACATGAGAGGGAGACGACATTTGTGTAAGAGGAGGAGAGATTTCAGTGGCAACGTAAGATATGGGCCATGGTGTTCTTGGTTGATTGGGTTTGAAACACGATATACCCTCAGGCAGCAATTGAATTTTGAGACATGGACACGTTGGTGTTTCTCTTGTGTTTTTATGTCGACAGAGGCCTCGTTTTTAATCTTGATGAAGTTGTGGTTTGTGTTCATGTTGAGAGACAAGCAAGGACAAGGCCATGCTTGGACTATTTGTCAACACACATTGATTCATTGATCAAGCTATCAACGAACTACTTCAACTCTAGAACATCCTTCAACTTATTCAAGGCAGCAAACAAGTCGTTGTCGTGGTGTTTCCTCGCCACGATCTGCAGGTTGATAGGCGCACCCTCAAAGTCTCCCTCCTCCCAGAGTTGCCTCACATGCTTGCAGTTCTCACTCAACGGTGTCGATGAAGAATAGTTCTCCTGTCCCTTGGCCTGCGCCTTGATCGGCGTGGGCACAACAACACCGGGATAGTCGACATAGTTCCACAAAGCTGTGTAGTTCCAGTAAAAAGCTGTCTCATGGGCGCATGCTGGACCAATGAAGACGGGGCAGATGACGATGTCGACATCTTGCTTCTCCCAGTGTAGGGAAAAGTCGCAGCGCAAGTCATCCCGGATGAGACGCTGCTTGAGAATGTCGTTGGCGCCCAGCTCAGGGCCCTCTGCGTCTTGAGTGATGTGCTTTGTCAGGGGGAACATGGGCTCGTCGTTGACGGCGAGGTGTGCCTTGACCGTCTTGCCCCCGTCAGGCCAGTAGGCGAGACGGATGTACTTCATTGCCTCGGCAGTTCTGTACGGTTTGAAAGATTTGACGGTGAAGGCGGGGGAGTTTTGGAGTTTTTGATTGAGCCCATTCCAGAGCCCTTGTTACTGGGGGTTGTGGGATGATGTCTCCATCGTCCATCATGAAGCCAATCTTTAGGGGAGATTGGCGTGGGCTCTGTGGCGTCTTGAGGCCTGTCCAGGGGATGGGAATGACGCGAGGGTCTCCTATCCAAGGCTTTGCGGATATGATGATTGACATGAGCAGGTCCATGTCTCGTAGCGAAGAGCACATTGGACCTGTTGAGCACAGGACGTTGAGCTCTGCGCCGAAACCGCCGGGGAGAAAGTCCTTCATAGGCAGTGTATAAGATGTTGGCTTGAAACCGTAGATGCCACAGAAGCCAGAAGGCCCACGGATACTGCCGCCAATATCGGTTCCAACACCTAAGACTGAACCTCGGAGGGCAACCAGAGCGGCTTCACCTCCTGTAGAACCGCCAGCGGAGAGGTTGATGTTGTGGGGGTTGAGCACACGACCACGAGGCGATGTGCTCTCCAGATGCATGATGGCTTGAGGCTGGTTCGTCTTGCAGTAAAAAACAGCACCAGCCTTGCGAAGGATAGAAACCATAAGGGCATCATTCTCATCCTTGCGTCTAGTATCGAGGTAGCCAACACTACTCCAATGACCAGCCAGGGGGATGTGCTCCTTTAGACTGATGGGTACACCATGCAATGGACCGACTGTCTGACCTGTCTTTTCGAGGTGGGCGTCGAGAGACTTGGCTTGCTCGATTGCTTCACTCATGAACCACTCAGAGATACAACTTGTAAGTTGATGAGCGATGATGGCTCTTTTAGCGAATGCAGTTGCTACAGCCACGGCTGTGAGCTTCTTTGATGCGATGGCAGCAGCAAGGCCAACGGCATCGTAGGCCTCTGTGATTTCTATCTCTTGAGGGGATAGCAGACCACATTCTTTAGGTATGGCGGTAACATTTCTGGGGGGATTCTCAAAGATGGACTTGGGAAGAAAGAGGTCTTGGGGAACTGAGGCAGCAAACTCCTTGAGAAGTGAATCTCTCAGGGCTGAATACTGCGCCGAACCCGAAGGTGTAGGAACAGGCTGGATGATTTGGAGGGGCATCTTGGAATTGATTTCAGCGGTGTGATAAAGAAGAGAGAGGCGAGTAAGTATCGTGTAAGTGAACCCAGCATAACAATGGTTTATAACTTGGTCCATGGCTGTCTGCCACACACACTATCTAGAGCGGGGGTGGGTTGGCTTAGACCCAAGTAGGTGGGACGAATCAGAACTAATTGCGCCAGGCACAACCATCAGCCCGGGTGATGATAAACTCTCATCACTTTCAAGCCTTGTTTCCCGGATGAGGGAATCCGGGGACATGGGTGGCTTGGCAAGACGGTGCGGGGAGGGGAGGGCTTATGATAAGGAGGGCGCACGCTGATCGTCTAAGCGACATCGCCAACCTTGAAGGATTGGGAGGATCCAATCATGAGGATTGCCGCGTTTGATCAGGAGGACTTCATCGCGGCTACACTAGAAGAAAAAGAGATGATAGTGTTGCTTAGGAGATAAGTTGGCATGCGGGGTAGAAGATATCGTCGGAACGCGGACATCCATGTTGTTGAACGACTCATGTTACCAACTTACACCGACTATATCAACTCGGCTTTTCCCCCTCTGTCGATCTCTCATTCCTCATCACTACATTTGTCTTCTCTTTTACCCTCAATCATGTCACATCCGGACGATGTCCCCGGTACCATCTTACTCTGGGATGCATCCCACCACGGCAACGACCTCGGTCATCGCGGCGAGGTAGTTCTTCAGCCTCAGCCCAGCGCTGACCCTGAAGATCCCCTGAACTGGTCGAGGAAGCGCAAGTTGCTTGCCATTTCCATGACGTACCTTTATGTCTTGGGTGTTGGTATCTGCACTACCGTTCACTACTCTGTCTTGACACAGATTGCTGAGGCTCAGGCTCTCACTGTTAGTCAACTCAATCTTGGAACTGGTCTCATGTTTCTCTTTCTTGGGTGGGGGAATTTGTTTTGGCAACCTCTTGCTACGACGTATGGTCGGAGGGGTGTCTACCTCGCCTCCATCATCCTCTGCATCCCTCCCGTTCTCTGGACACCCTTCTCCCATGGCCCATCACAATGGTACGCTCACCGTATCATCCTCGGCTTCATCGCTGCACCCATCGAGTCTCTTCCAGAGTTATCAGTCCCTGATCTCTTCTTCGCTCATGAGCGTGGAAGCTACATGGCCTTTTACGCCCTCATGCTCTTCGGGTCCAACTTTATCGCCCCTTTCCTAGCTGGTTTCATCCTTGACGGTGCTGGTTGGCATTGGGTCATGTACTTTGCTGCCATATGGGTTCTCTTTTGTTCTACGATTCTCTTCTTCTTTATGGAGGAGACTATCTATTTCAGGAACACGACTGAGACCGATGCTGTTGCTGTGGACGAAAAGACTGGAATGGCAGAGACGACACAGGAAGAGGTTTCTTTCCCACCTCCAAGGACTTATGTCCAAAAGTTGAAGCCTGTTCTTCTCCTCCCTGGTCGACCAACACGGAGACAGGCTCTCATGAAAGTCTGGCGCACCTTCAAGATTCTATACTGGTTTCCAAACATCACCTGGGCCGGTCTCCTATACGGCGCCAACCTGGCATGGTACATGGTCATCAACGGCACAATGTCGTCCATCCTAGGCGGAGAACCGTACAACTTTGCCCCAGCCATGGTCGGGACTGCATACCTCTCCCCCTTAGTCGCGAGTTCCTTCGCCTCCCTATGGTCCGGCTGGTTCGCGGACAAGATCGCCCTCCGCTTGGCACGACGCAACAAGGGAATTCGTGAACCTGAACATCGACTCTGGGCTCTTCCACTTTCTGCACTCATGTCTACTGGAGGACTCATCATGTGGGGAGTCGGAGCAAGTCACGACCTTCACTTCATGGGTTTAATCTTTGGCATCGGCTTCACCACATTCGGCGTCGTCTGCGGGGGTGCAATCGCTCTAGCATATACGGTCGACTGCTTCAAAGAGATTGCTGGCGAGTCGCTGATCGCTGTTATTCTTATCAGGAACACGTTGGGTTTTGCATTTGGATATGCTATCAACCCGTGGATTGACAGTCTTGGACTTCAGAACTGCTTCATTTCTGTTTCTATGATTTCGCTTTTTGTTACTGGTACGTTTTTGTGTATGATTGTTTGGGGGAAGCGGTTGAGGAGGTTTTCTGCTGGGAGGTATTGGTCGTATGTTGCAGAGGAGAGAACTCTGGGTCAGTAGGAGGGTATCAACTTGGGAGATGAAGTTCTAAACCGTGAAGCCCTTATGATTGATGGTGCTAGAGTCGTATCTAGTTTCGTTTGGCTTATATTCACCACGTTGTTTAGGTACCTAGGTAGGTAGTTCAAGTTGTGACGGCTAGCCTTGGAAGCATCATCATTGGTGTGGATGCCTTTCTCACCAACACAAGCAATGGACAACGCAATTGACAGAATGACAACCCACAACACGCATTTCAGATATCGGAAGAGACCAGTAGATAGTTCTAATTATAAAGAATTTATTCAAGCAGCATCATGCCCTAAAATTGAATACGCATAAAATACCAAGCAAGTTCATGCAAATCCCCTATTTTTCATGTGCAAGTCTAGGGTAGATACCTAGTTCGGATGCCGAGGCCGAGGTCAACGGCAGGCACGCGCCACCTCCGCCTCCCTCCCTCCACATTCTGGGCGCGAAAGGTGACGTGCCTCGGGATTCGGCGGGCGGAAGCTGGGGACCTCCATTCAATTCAATCTGTTCAATTCCATCCCTCAGATCATCACCACCTTTATCATCCCCCATCGCGCATTTCGACAGTCGTCGCCTGCGCTCTATCCGACGAATAATACATTGACGATAGATATCGCGTCATGGCAGTCGACTGAAGCATCACCCGATCCGACCGACCGACCGACCAACGCCTGTACCAATCCATAGCGCGCGCCTCTCCTTTTTAATTGATCTCCTTTCGTCACGCGGCTGACGTTGAGATGGGGGACCTGAATTCCTCGTCGACGCGCCCAGCGCCATCTTCTGCTTCTAATTCAACCTCATTACCTTCATATTCCTTTTTATTCTACAGCTTCTTCGTCGCGACCATCCCTCGGTCGCATCCTCTCATTACCTCCGCAATGGCTCTCTATGTATGACGAATTTATCACAAAGAACGCCGGTCAGGTATCGCAGATCGAGAGCGCCCTACGGAGTTTAACATACATCATACCAGGTGGGTTCATTCATGTTTTGCGCATATCCATGCAAGGAACTCCTTCTGACCCGTACATCCAGGCCGTTTCCGCGATGCCGAGATAGCATCCGAGTCGATCCACTCAGGTGTTCAGCTCCTCTCCCTCTACCATGACTCTCTCCTCCAGAAAGCCATTGCGCGCTTGCCGATGGCGTCTATGCCGTCGGCGCATGCTCGATACACGCGACATTGGACCCAGCGGAGCAGTGCGTACCGCAGGATAGCAATGTTCCTGCAGATGATCATTTACACCGAGATGCTGTGGGAGATGACAGCCAAGCGGCGGGGCGGGGAGCGGTCGCGGTGGAAGGTGGTTGTAATACTTGAAGCACTCAAAGCGCTGTGCCGCCTCCTGCTTCTGCGCATCACGCGGTCGCGGCCACTGGTGACACCGGTGCTGCCTGAACGGGAGCCCATCCCCGAGAATGCGACAGCCGCGGCTGAAGAGGAGGAGCTTGCCTACCGCAGCGAGAGTGAGCTGATGGACGATGTGTCGGCGAATGGCTCCGACTCTGAATCGACACACATGAAACCGCCGCACGAGCGCGAGTGGGCCATGCCCCGGACGGGCATGAGCCTGCCTTCTCTGCCAGATGCCGGGGACATCAGCTCGTATCTGCTGGGACGCGTGCTGACGGCCGACGACATCAAGCCGGCTACCAAGCTGCTCAACAAGCTCCAGGGGAGCAGCCACGGCGCCGAGATCCTGCAGATTCTGTCACCGCTCATATACGCTGCAGCCATGGCGCACAACAGCAGGCGAGGGGGTAGCAAGAAGGCCTGGGCGCCTTGGCTAATTGGATTTGCCGTCGAGTATGCAGCGCGGCAGCTCCGGGAGCGCGGGCTACGGACAACGTCCCTGGAGCGGGAAGAGTGGAACAAGAGAGGCTGGGCGATGGGATGGTGGGCAATGAGGGGAGCCTGCTACGAGAACATCACCAAGGGGGTTGTGGGAGGAGTCAGCAAGAGGATGCCGTCGTTCATTGGAGGGATCCTCGAGGACTACGAGTATCTGTGGGAGAATTACTACTTTAGCACGAGTGCGTAAGGCTCGGAGCAAGGTGGCGAAACAGGTAGTCTTTGACATGGGCAGATATGCTCCAAGATGGATCTTTGGTGTTGATCTCGGAAGAGAAGGATGTTTGGAACTCGGTCAGCAAATAGGGAGGGCGTTTGATCGGCTAATGGATAAGAAGACGGACACGGAATGATGAGCCCTTGATCCCTCTCTCCTCGCATCAACCATGTCTAAATTCGGGATATGATGGCCGGTATAATGCCTGGCGTCAGTGGGGAGAGTTGGGGATGATCAAGACCAAGTGGAGGAGGAGGAGGTTCGGGATCAAGAGGAGACCCCGATCATTCTCGGAACTATCGAGGGAGACGGAGGAGACACTCAGGCGTTCTGGTGGCCTTTGAGTTGGCCGACAGTGGGTTTGGCTTGGCTTGGTTTTTGGTACAATGCACTCCTCTGCGGAAAGGAGCCGGGGGGTTGGGAGGGGAGGGGGCCAGATCACGCGGACTCGAGGGAGCACGGACAGGTACTACGGTTGACGAAAGGTCCGACAGTCTATTTTTAATTTTTATTAATTTAACTACGCTAGGGGCATTTAAGATCCCTAACCGAGCTAGTATTATATATATATAAATTATTATAGCAATACTATTAATAGAATTTTTTTTACTAAATATAAGCTAATAAAATAGAATTTATTCCTTATAAAAAAAAATAAATATTTATAAAAAAGAATT
>NKCK01000378.1:0-21769 GCA_003946995.1 Fusarium oligoseptatum | reverse complement strand
GATGGGATAAGAATGAGAAGGTGGCGAGTTGGGCACAAGAGGCGGGGTATGAGAATGGCAGGATATTTTCATGCATACTGGCATGCAATGCAAATATCACGTGGCCGTCCTCTATTGGTCGCTGGCGTCATCAGTCAACTCTGTGACAAGTACACAAAAGAGAGTTCCGATAGCCATGCGCAAGCTCCTCAGTAAGGTCAAGTAGTAGCCGGCTTTCTCTGACATCTCGTCCGTGGGTACGCTAATATGAAGTTACCTTGCGAACCTCTTCATGTTAGATATTATTGTCATGTAACTCCCGAACATTCTAAGCGGTTTGGAGAATAGCTTTTATATGTATTCCATTTCTCATCGACTCGACACTCATCAAACATCGTGGGTTAATGGGTCACTCCGGCAAGTATTTATCGACACATCTGTTTCTATTTGTAAGTACCCGTTGGCTCACGTGGGGCTAACGCCCCAGGCAAGTCAACCTAGCAAGCCAACGGGTATTCACCTTTGCCAGCAGTCTGATTATGAGCAGGAGATGAGGAAGGTTACGCGTTTCGCGTCTTAGTGGGATTCTAGAAACGGGGCCCGTTTCCAAAAGTACGGCCCTGCTAGATGTGATTATTGGCCGAGGAGTGGAAACAGGGCCGGTTTCCACCGTGAATACCTGAGTAGTAGGTTTCACACCCTTTTCCTTTTTATTCACCTAACAAAAGTGGGCCATGTTCTTATCTAGAAGCTTGTTATCACGATAGCCTTGTTATAACGATGGGAAACCCCTTGTCTCGTCATATCGTTGTAGACCAGGTTGACTGCTGTGCAAACGGGCCCGTTTCCGGTCCATGTTAGGGCCGCATGCATTGGCGTCTTCCCTGCCGGGGGATGCAGCCTCTCAGGCTGAGAGTGGAAATCGTGGCCCTATACAAGAAGAAAGCCCCGTCAGCTGGAACCCAACGAGCATGCACGGACAAAAATGATGTAATTTCCATGAAGATAAAATGGACTGGGGGTCTGCACACTGACGAAAAAGTGTGTAATTTAGTAAATATCAAGCGATCCTTGGTACAGTAGTAGCCTATTGCCGTTGACAGTTGGCCATGTTCCAGCCTACGACCTAAACTACCTTAGTTCAGATGGCTTTTCAATACCATTGTGTTCCCGTGGTACCAGCAAAGCCTTCTTCAAGCCCCAATTAACATCTGCTAGGAACTCAACACTATTCTCGTCTGTAAGACACCCAGTGTACGATGCAGGCGTCTCCCCGCCGTTCACAGCATCGCGGGACATCCTCAGTCGCTTGCAAACCCGCGGAGATTCTTCCGGCGACATGTCATCGACCAGCGACGGCGTCTCAAGCTCTACATCATCATCCTGCCCGGGCCTCCGTCTCTTAGCAGGGTCGCCAGGCGCAGCTTGGGACACGGACGAAGCTGCACCACCATATGTGTCGTGCAGCCTTGGTGACGGGAGAGACGGGACCTCGGCTCCGGCGGCAAACGGCGATACGGTGCCAGACGCTATAGACGACAGCTCCATCAGCGGTGCCTTTGCCGCCATGTTCTCGATACAGCACATCTCATAGTGATGGCGCAGCGCACCGCGGTCGACGTTAACCGGCACCTGGGCCTTTTTCCCATGGTAGTCGAGCACGACGTCGTACGGCACGAATGCACGGATGCGCAGCGTGTCGGGATGGATGGAAAACAGGCGCTGGTCGAACGAGTCGTGCAGGTGGCAGAGCAGCAAAATCCCGTTGTCGGCCGACCACGTGTTCCTCCAGGCCTCCTCCAGGCGGCTCGAGCTGTAGAAGACATCGGTGTCGGCGAGGTCGCTCAGCCCGTCCGGGTCCGGGTACACGTGGTAGTGCTGCTGCGGGACGATGTGGCACGCCTGCAGCGCGGGCCCGAAGCTGGGCGCCGGACACCAGGAGCGGCCTCGCGCGGACACGGCGCACTGCACGGCGGCGGTAAGGCAGCTGGCGCGGAATATGTCCATGGTCTTGCGGGCCTTCTCAGGCGTAATGGGCATGTCGGGCGGCGCGGTCATGGCGCTGTCGTCGCTGGGGTCGCCTAGGAAGTCTCTGACGGGAGACACCGAGCCGGATTTGCGTTTTGGCGACTGGGATGGTTTCTGGGCTTTGACGGTTCGGCGGAGGGGCAAACGTGTTATGCGTGTGTCTGTCGAGGGCTTTTTCGGGGGGAGGTATCGCGGATCTTTTTCGACGAGGGGGTCTTGCTATTGGTTTCGCACAGCCAGCTGTTGATTTATTAGCAGAATCCAGACGAATGCTGCGACATACAGGCCTTTAAGATGATCTGCGAACGGGGAGGAGTTGTTGATGGCGCAAGGTTTGTGGTGCACGAGGTGATACCGCATAATGGCTCGCGCCTCTGGTGACTGAGACGGCGGTGGTGATGGCACGAACTGATCGAAGTCGGCATCGCAAATGAGGGTTGTGGCAGGAGTGTCCGCATCGGCGTTGAGGTAACCTCCGAAAGCAAAGGCAAAAGGCCAGCTGCAAGGCAGATCAAAGCAGAGAGCCAGCTCGTCGAGAACGTGCTGCCACTTTATGGAGTCGTTGCCGTCGTGGAGGTAGAGCCCCGCAAAGTTGAAGCCGGTGCTGCCGGAGAGGATGTGGACGTTCCAGCCGCGGGCGCGCATGTCCGGGATCACGGCGGCGCTAGACATGGCGGCGGTGGAGAAAAGGCTTGAATATCTACAGTTATATAAAATATGGCGGAGATATGAGCAGGATCCCAGTGCGAGGGTTTTGCGTCGGTGGCCTCAAGCCGTTGCATTCGATGGTGGTGAGTTTGTTGATAGAAAGGAGATATCATGTTATCGATAAGAAGATGCGTTTGGCAGGACAACGACACGTGACAGCACTGAAACAAGAAGTCGGCCCCGCTTCCAATGATCCAATGCAATTAGGTCAAAAATCAATTCTAAGAAATGAAAATCGTAAAAAAGGAAAAAAAAAAAAAGGAAAAAAAAAAGGAAAAAAAAAAAACCTTCGCAGCAAGCTGTAAATTGGAATGAGAACACTCGCTTCTTATATGTCATTCGCTTACGGGAAATTTCTAGATCAGGCTAAGGTCCTTGTAGATAGTATCATTCTATGCGAAGCGGTATGAAATACACACTATCACTATATTGGGGAGTTGAGGCCTGATTGCTGCCCGAAACGCCTGTCTAAACTGAGGCAACCCTCCTTACTGACACTTCCGACTTGCTTCCCGCGATCGCCGGCTCTTTGTATGCGCCTCATCTCTTTTCCTCACAATACCTATACGTCCAACCAACACTGCATAACATATCAGAGCCTTTTGTAGGTTATACTTATTTTCAGATGATTTTTCGCCTCGCTGATTTTTGCACCCAGATACTTTTGTCCACGCTCCGGCACCTCATGGAGATGTGCCCGCATCTTTAGAACCAGACCAGCAGCCCCAATCGCAATACTTAGCCTTATTCCTAAATCACCTTTTACAGCTGAGGCGTAATGCGTCTCCTGAAAGCGAAGACTCTTAGGTTTGAAGAGTTTAATAGCGACGATGTGCCTGTGTATGCGATACTATCCCACTGCTGGGAGCAGGATGAGCTCTCGTACAAGGACATGAGCAGAGTAATCGAGCATGGCAACATGGCGCCGGGAACGAGGCATATTCAGGAAAAGCAAGGCTACCGCAAAATTTACAACCTCAGTCGCCAGGCATTAAGGGATGGTTATGAATATGTATGGGCTGACACCTGTTGCATCGATAAATCTAGCAGCGCCGAACTCCAAGAAGCCATCAACTCGATGATTCAGTGGTATGAGAGCTCTAGAGTCTGCTATGCCTACCTCTACGACGTATCTATCCCTACTTACGGCGGCAGCCCACTTGGCAGAGGCCTGTCCACAGCAGGATGGATCAAGTCCTTCAAGGCGTCTCGATGGTTTACTCGGGGTTGGACACTCCAAGAACTCCTAGCCCCACGGAATGTGGTGTTTTTTGACCAGAGTTGGAAGAAGTGTGGCACCGCCAGTGACTTATATAAAGTCATCGACACAATTACAGGCATAGACGTCCGAGAGGTCGTCAGAGATGTTGACAAATATGGTCCAAGGTTCTGGCAGCTTCGAATTGCGAGGCGTATGTCCTGGGCCGCAAACCGGCAGACCACTCTAATCGAGGATCGAGCCTATTCGCTCCTCGGGCTCTTCGATGTCAACATGCCGTTGCTCTACGGCGAGGGAGAGCGAGCATTCCAGCGTCTACAAGAAGAAATCATCAAGGTCGATGAGGATGCCTCCATTCTAGCGTGGAGTTCCACGGAGGCTGAGGTGGGATTCGCGCCTAATGGCCTAGCCAGGTCACCTGCTCAATTTCACAAGTACTCGGACCTAGTGGACCTAAAGAGCACCCGTTTTCGCTATGTGGGTTTCAATCCAATAATGATACCACGAGGCCTCCAGGCGACAATGGAGATCCGGAGAGATCCGAACGAACAGGTCCTCGCATACGCTGTTTTAATGACCGAAGGAGATCGACGCTCTAAATGGTCGAAGTCCTTAGTACTTCCTATTTTGTTCCCTGAATTAACCTACTTACGGTCGGATATAGAGAACGAGTGTATTAGGTTCTCGAATCCCCTTTGGGTTCCATCAACTTTTTATTACGGAAGCCGAGCCAGAGCCCGTTTGCTTCATCAGACACGTGCAAGCCGCGGATGTGAGCCCTAATAGTGATGGGTTGAGCCTTTGCTCAACCGTCTGGAAGGATTACGTCACAACGTTCACATATCCTGTCCAAACGCAGCCGGGACGTCGCCATTTCCCTGCCGTTTTTGGTGGGTTCTCCAAAAGTTCGGGATGGAAAAAGGGTGGCCGCATATTCATCCTGGAGTTAGCTGCTCGTGCCCAGGCAGCGCAGAGGTTCGTTGTTCTAGTCGACTATCAAGTGAAAGGCGGAAAAATGGTCGAGGGCCCAATTGTTACGGTCATCAGGCTGCGGCGAGCGATAAATCTGGCGTACGCTGCAAAGTTGGCGAGATTGAGGAGACTTCGGCGTGGCTTTGCTCTTTGTAATCTCCCCGATTGCAACGGCAATGTGATCCCAACGGATGAAATTTTTTACGTCAGTAGTTTCCACAGTTACTGGGTTCATGCTAGGGATGACAATTTTGAGGAGTTACCGGTTCGCCCAGTCAGGGAACCTACAACAAAAGCCCTTTGCGCCACAAGGAGCTCAGGGACATTGATCCCAAGAACGGCAATTTAGAGGAGGCGGCAATGCCCTTATGCTTTGAGGACATTTCTCGAGGCTCGAGAGGGTTTTTGGGGTTTAGTTAGGAGTTTCTACTTTGGCTTGGAAATCGATGGTTTTTGATCTGGCTACATGAAAGCTACGCTAGTAGTTGAGTTTAGATGTGTCCCCGGCTCAGGACACGTTCACCTAGCCATGATCTGTTTCGACGATCCGATGGAACATCTCGGGGCGGTACGTACCCTTCTGACCGAGAGGGTTCAAAGTTTGGTGTAAACGGATTGATAGGAATGACGTTGAGAGCTTGGCTAAACTCTTGTCGGGAGACCCTCCTCCATATACAGCCGATTGGCCTTTAGGGTAATACGTGACTATATTGGCTGAAGGTAGCGGTTTGCAGAAAAAGTTCCAGATCAGTCGAGGCTACAAGATAGGGAACGTTTTTCGTGACCACCGTTCCCAGTTGGCACGAAGGTTTCCCGGGATACCTTCCCCTTTAACAATAGACTTGGCAAATGCTTTGGGCTCGACGATCTCCCCGAACCCAGCAGATAGGGGATTTTGTTCCTTCTACCATGAACCGATGTTACATAGCCTCCAGTGCTAACCCTGGATAGTCAGGTTCATCTCGCTGGACCGCTAATAATGCTCGCTCCGCAATAAGAAGCTGGGAGATCTTGATGAATGCAGAAAGATGCGGCGTGTATTTTACAGCTTCGCATAGACGGGACTGAGGTAACGGAACCCCCCGAGTCTGTTTCCTGGATAACGAGAACCGCAAAAAAGCCCACGACGGGGCTTTCGTAGATGTCCCCATACAGAGCGTGGTCCAAGAGTGACGTATAGAGTATCAAGAGGTCATCTTCTAGTCGTATCTGAGTTTGTTCCATATGTTCAGGGTCCTTCTCGTCGTTTAGGGTGTTTTGTAGCAGCGTCGACGTATGGACAGTCTTCGTCAGTGCAGCCATTTGATCCTCGGTGAGCTGAAAGGGTAAGTCTGGGCCGGTCCCCTCCCAGGCCCTTCGGTACACGAAGCAGATCATTTTTTGCGCCACTATGATATACTTCTGGTACGACTTATCCTGGAGCTGATGAAAGAAAGGTTCAGTTGATGTACGGTGCGGAAGGAAGGAGTTAAGGCGATGTTGGTCGAAGACATTGAGTTTACCATCTGACATTGTCCGTCTTGCTCGTTCTACTAGTCGCGCTAAGGAAGTCAGGATATTTCGAAGAACGCGGTCACCTTGGCCATTATCAACATTGAGGTTATCATCGCTCCGGTGCTCCATCGGAAGGTCGAGTAAGCGCACCGCGGCTCTCAGTGAATGCCCTGCCAGAAACCGGGCCCATTCTGTACATTGGAGCCACCGATGCTGTTCCGAGGTCGGGTGCACTTGAAGTTGAAAAGCATCTTGGACATTCTTGCTTGAAGAGGCGGCCCGGGCGAGGTTTTCCTCTATAAGTGCTTCTAGGCTCAGGGAAGACTGGGGGCATGCTGCGACTTTGCCATCTGGCTTATCGAGGCCATTCGCCGGCCGGGCTGCCCTATCCGATGTTATTAATAGCATCGGGGCCAGAACCGGGAATAAACGCCTATTGCTCGATGCCTTGAACAGCGTTTGACAGGCAACTGGTGCTCGAACAACTCCTTCTTCCTGCCAGGTTTGGATAATATCATGCTTATAGCGATGGCCAGGGCGATGAGGTTGGCGTTTATGAACTAAACGGAGATGCTGCCGCATATGGGTCTCGGAGCGGCATACGTATGGTTGTTTCTGCCCGTCGCAGCAGAGACAGAGGATGCCATTAAGATAGAGATGAAGATGAGGAATGGGAGGATTCTGTGCGCTGGGCTGTAGGTTCCGGAGGAGCACTCGGTCTGAGATACGAGGCGAGGCCTGGAAAGACGCCTCGTATTCCTTGATTTGCCTTCTAGAAAGAGGGATTTCCTTGTGGAATGTGCATATATGGGCGCGAATAGAGGTCGCGAAAGTAGATTCGCAGGACGTGCATATGAGTACTTGAAGAGGGGAGTAATAGTAAATTAAATCAAGGGTATCCATTACGTGGAAGTAAGCGGTTATGGAAACGAAGAGTTGCAAAACGTCAACTTTGAGATGATTGATATCGGGAACCAAGTTGGGATAGCTCATAATAGGGGGGAGTAGGCGACTAAGTACGGAGTATGGGGAATTGAATTAATACGCGCGAATTAGAGTTTGCTCTTACGGGTTAGAGTCAAGGATTCGCGTCAAACTGAGGGAACTGGTATTTGATTGGCTTAAAACATGGCCAAGAAATTAATCCCTGCAAGGGATGACAGAGAAGACAAAGGCTGGGTAAAGGATGAATAGAATACAGGAATAGGGTAAACGAACAACTCGGGAAAAGGGCATCACAGTATTGCTAACGTTTCCTCCCCCATCAGCTACCATCTGTCCACAGTATACCGAAAGTCTACAGCTAACCCTGTAGGCCCAACTCTCTGGTAAGTGTCTCGTCGGAAAATACTAGCCCGCGGCATGAGAACAACGTCACAGAAGTTTTCCATCCTCGCATCTCGTAGAGACATAGGCTGCCTCCACCTTCCCAACTCCTACTCTTTCATATTCCCCGCCGTCTTGTTTCTCTCGAACCATCAGGACGTAGTAAGTCTTCTCATGGTCCTGCTTCGACTGATCAGAGGTCATGCCGACAACAACACAATGTCTGAACTCATGTCTGCCAGCCAGATCGAACCATAAAGAACCCACTTGCCCCGCAGCATCGAAAATAGCATGTTCTGTCCCTTCTTGTTCCAATCGGCAATTTTCAAACTGCCTAACTTTGACGTTCAATGCCTTCCCATCATCATCAGCATCATCAGAGAGATCAAGATCCGCAGAGCGCGGTATCTTGAGCTCCCTCCGGCCGTCCGTAAAGAAATCAATGCCTCCGGAATATGCCATCCAAGACCATGATGGCACTGTTCGTTTGTCTTTGTAGTCAATCGGGGCTGTCATTTCTCCGTCTGTCCGCTTCCACAGGAGAAGGCTACCAAGAAAGCAACGGATGATGCCGCAGCTCACTTTGGTGTCAAAGGCACGCCCCATACGGTTGACCAGGCTAAGGATGGCCGTATCTCTATCGGATTTGACTGTAAGACCGGAACGTGAATATTTCTCGAAAAAGAACCGGACGAAATCAACGCTGCGCAAATACCCGGCCTCGGTGAGGCGCGTGGGAAAGGCGCTATCGAGGATAAAATACTGCTTCCCGAATGGCCTAGAGCAATGTGAATATCCATTACATTCATGGCTATTGGCTGCAGACTTACGGTGTTAATTTTTTGAACTGTTCGCATCGCACTCCGTCTCCACACTCCCAATACGTGTGTGTCGCAGCAAAATGGATAATTCGCCGGGACAGCACTCGTTCCTGGAGCACCCAAGCTCTCTTCATAAGGGACCCTTCATCAACATCTTTATCAAAGCTGCAGGTACAAGTCTGTCCGCCTGCAATGCCTTGCATGCTAGGATACTGTGAACCTGGGTTCGACTTAAGGAAGCCATCGCCCCAGCCACTCGCTGAACTTGCGGCAATAGTGCAGTAGGCGCAGGCGAAGATGTCTTCCATTGTCGTTGCCTCGCTTTCCCAATCGCCGCCGGGCCCTTGAATGATGCAAAGGGCATCAATCCAGAGGTATTGCTTTCCAAGTTCTCGGGTTACTCGAACGGCGTCTTGAAATGTCTTTGGCAGTTCGTCGTAGCTGAAACCCTGCAAACGATCTTGGTAGTTTTTCGGGGGTGGTGCAAAATTGCTTCTTTTCGTCTTCCGTTGGAATGCCCCAGCAGTGTGAGAGCGCAACGTAGTCCTGTTCTGGATGTTGCCCTTCAAGAAGTGTTAGTTTCTGTGAGCCTCCAACACAAATGACTCTCTTCGGCCAAAACTTAGTTTCGCCTTGTCGCAGTTTGCATTTGTCGTGACTGGCGTCGCAATCCTGAAGCCACTCCCTTAGTAGTCGGAAGTATAGAGTGTCGGTATGACGGCTACCATAGAAAGGATCATGGGGAAAAATCTTCGCAGCCAATTTCCCAAAAAGGTCCCGAAGTTCATTGTCATTCCCAGGTATCCAGAACCCCTAAAAGAAGGGATAGCGTGAGCGAGACATCAAGGGCCATCTCAGAAGTATCCACCTACCCGCTACACCAGCGAGCATACCAGAGTCAGCAGGCATCCTTAGTCGGTAGCCTATTGCAAATACCTCCTGTGTGATGCTTATCAGTGAGTCAGCCTTATAACCCTCAGCCGTATACATACAAACTATGTTCTTATTAGATCGCAATTTTGTCGTTTAGCTCCATATGAGACTGACCTCAAAATCGTGGTGAATCCAGCGACCATCTAGCTCCTGTGTGGATGCCATTTCTTTGACCTTGGTTTCCTGACCATGAACATCGATTGACGTGGAAGTCTGGCTCAATTAACAAGCTTCTTGTCGTGCGGGGTAGAGTTAGGCAGCAACCCGACATCACCTCCCCATTCAGTGCAAAGGTACCTGACTGGTACAACCGACGGAAGCTCAGGGTCCATATCGAGACTTGCGTTCACCAATTAAACACAAAATCACCCTCCGCCAAGCCACCACGCGAACCGAGAGCCTTGCACATTTTGACAGGAGCTTACAGATTGGTCCATGCCTAGTCCACTAATGGCTGCGGTATCTCCACCTGGCAACGTTCTGCCCTTGCTCGATTGTCTCCACTTGATCGTTATCCTCCATCCGTCTGGTACATTTCCTAGCTCGGTGTTGGGTGGTAACGATCAGGATATCCCGCCCAGAATCGGCTCTTGTGCATCTTTTTGACCGAGCACAGCTTGATGGGTTCTCTGGATTATGCCTGGCCTTTTGGATTAGTAACGTGTCCACAGCGCCTTATGCCCCACGTCAGCGGCATGGAGTGGCCTCACAAGCTGCTCCCAGTTACAGGGATCTTTTTCAGCTGTCGCGGACGCGAGAGGTCACTCGCTAGTCAGTGGGCACCTGAGTGGCCAATCGAACGCTGAGGGAGGGAGTAGTGACGTGGCAATTGTTTGAGCAGCCGAAGGTACATAGGAGAACTTCGGTCCTCCCAAAAGAAGTGAGACAAGATGGCACGGATGGACGCACGACGTGGTAAACCGCCATCACGTCTCAAAGCACCCATTCAGATCCTCGTCAAGCAACTGGAAGGCTCGAGAACTAGTACGTCTTAGTGCGGGATGTGCCGCGCCGCCCTCCATCAACCAAATTAGGCGTCCTTTTGAGGCCCAACAAAAAGCGCCAGAACACACGTCACGTCCCGGTCAAACTGTATCCACTAACAGCTCCGATGCATGTTGGCTCATGGTAATCTGATGGGGTGATAAACTAGGCGAATGAATTTGCGTCTGTTTGAGAGAAGGTCAAGCCACATCCGGGAGCGCGCCCGACGGACGGGCCTTCATTTTGAGGAAAGAAGTCTTGGGAAAATCTAAAAATAGGGTTAATACTATCAGATGGGCCGTCCCGACTGGGGATGTAAGCGGCTCCTCCTGCTTAAGGTAAACTGGAAGCGGTGCGCCAAGTGTTCAACTTATCCCTTCGAGTGCGGGAAGGCTCGTGGGGCAGCCTGTCCCCATAAAAAGGTACAAAGTACCTTTATTCTTAAGAACTTTCGCTGTAATACAGGTAACTTATTAAGTAGCTCTTTATCGTCGATTTCTTATTGGATTGAGCTCGCCCCACGAGCCTTCCCGCACTCGAAGGGATCGTTGTACTGCTCCCGAGATTGCCAGATAGCCGACGGGAAATCTCACAAGATCCGCGGCAAGAAAGGTGGCCATACGGCGGCCTCATCTTCCACCACCGGGGCGCTTCTCTGCAGGCACTGGGCTTTCCCCGTCCAAGGGCCTGGATAGCCAATCACCAAACCCACCCGTCTGCATAACTGCACCTGGCTGCACGACCGCTCGGACCCGGATGTGTATTGACTTCTCATGAACGCCTCGCTGATGCTGAACCGAGCCAGCAATCTTCTTGTAAGATAGATCACATACTCACCGGAGATACATCTGCTTGTAAAGGTGTCAATTTTGCCACGCCTCCTACTAGCCCTGAAAGCCATCCATACCCAGTTGCGGCAGGCGGGCAACAACTTCGACCCGTACCAGCCAGTCAACAGAGCAACATGATGGTTGATGCTGTCTTTGGCCATGACGCTTGTCATAGCGACCGGGGTCATCCAGATTCCCCCTCAACTTGCACACACTCTCCGCGGACTACCAGCCCCGTCGGGGTGGTTCAGGCATCACTCCAGGAAAGCGAAACACCCGCCGGCAAGTCGTCTGACGATGCCACCCCTGGAGCCCGCAATTCATCCCTGACAGCAAGGATGTCACCCGAACCGCATCGGGGACAAGACTTGGGCGACGCCGGCTGCAGGTCCGGCGATCCCGAGTCCGAGACCGTGGATGGTGCACCGGACAAGGCCCGGCCATCTCCCCAGTTGCCGCCCCCGCGCCGTTCTCGTCGCAGATCCCCGCATGCACATACAACAGCGCAAGAGGAGGACAGTGGCGCAGATACTGAAAGCTCCGGTAGTGAGGATAACCCCGATGTTCCAGAATATGCGCGTGACGAGGATTATTGTCCTTCACCTCCAGAGGTTCAAGAATCTGGCTCGCAAGACGATGATGTCGACGATGGAGAACATCAAGATCACAAACGTCGCAAGGTCTCTAAGTCTCCTTCCTGTCCGACACACAATGCGGCAACCAGTGCCCGGGATTCTCGCCGAAGGAGGCGATCCACAAGAGCTTCCGCACACTCATTGATGGAGCGCGACACATCAGCACTTTCTCATACAATTGAAGGAAGAGGAGAAGCTTGGGTGGGCGGAGATTCGCCAGCGTTTTGCTCAACGTTTCCCCGAACGAGGCGGCTCGAGTCTACAAGTGCACTACTGCACGAAACTCAAGTACCGCAGAACTTAATGTCACCATGCTCTTCTGGGTCGGAGGGTTTTGAGGTGGTTGGCAGGTACCTAACGTGCCAAGGTGTGCTGCAATAAGTGAACATTGCCGAAGGTTATCAGCCGGTGCTTTGGAGGACATATATGCCTCGGTTCTACCTGAGACCGTAGCCCATAGCTTGAAGCTACAGTACACATCATTTCGTTTGATCCAATAGGAAATCGATTGGGTGTGACACAAGAACACCCATGAACTACTCTGTCCCAGGAAAGCCTACAGGTACTCGTATGCGGATGGGTAGCCGAAGTCCGATGGCGAGGCCGAAGGGGCGTGGCTGGTTGGTGTATTCATACTCGGTTGTGGTCTCTCAAAGAAACGTACATTGCAGTCAAGATTTGGGGGCAGAAGCGCGTCTTCATACGTTAAAAATTAAGCCCCAAGCATGTGATGCAACGACCCGAAGCAGCAACCGGCCATCGGATAATGTGGGTACTATGGATGCCGAGCCGGTCCGGCGCCTTGATTATCTAGCCTCGCTCGGGACCGAAATGATAGCCCCGGACGGCCAGGAAACATTTGCCGTCCGACGGGCAAGAGTCATTCAACTGCAGCCGTCAGCCTCTATCTTGGCGTAAAAATAAAGCACTGTCCAAACGAAAGCTATATTCACAGAACGGCCGATGTTTTCCAAAAAGAAAGAAACCACAGATTACATAATTCTCGCGTTAGAAAGTTCTAGTCCATGCTAGAAAGCGGCAACGACTAGCCCCGATAATATAAATTTATCTCATCCCCTACGACCCTTCTAAATTAAAGGGAAAAGAAAATTAAAGAGAATAAAATATCATTGTTTTTTTTTTCTATAGTCAATTAGATCTTAGTGATATAGGCACAGCTACAGTGAGTCTCAAAAAGTAACGACACAACCCCGGTTTCCCCGCTGTATCAGTGCCACCACCAAATGAGACTACATCTTCAGCGCCTTATTGCACAGCCAAATAAAGGCCAATTGCATCTTATTGTATATCAATCTGTAGATAATTGAGAGATACGTCTTTTAGTGTATCTAATATTTAGTATACCAGCCGTGGGCCCGCACAACAGCCTGCATTCTTCGCTTCATTGAGTAGACGAGGTTCTCGATGACTTCCGGCTCAATCTCTTCCCATAGCTCGACCGAAGCTGCAATAAGAGCCTGCTTGGACTCCTCAGTCTTGGGCATGTACGTGAGCTCCGGATATCGCTTGCAGATCCTCTCTTTGAGGATTGCCCATAGGTTTTCTATGGGGTTGAGATCCGGGCTGCAGACAGGCCAGTCCACGACCTCGGCCCTTCGATTGTCGCACCACTCATAGATCCAGTTGGTGACGATACGGGCTGTAAAGGTGCTGGCGTTGTCGTGCTGGAAGTAACTATTCCTTGTAACGATACGGGGAAGATACTGCTGTAAACACGCGAGAATAAGCCGCGCAGTTACTCCGCCGCGTTCACTTTCTGGGTCGCCGGCCAGGGGGACCATCGGGAGGCGTCTGCGATAGTTGAAGGCACTGAAGAACATCTATGAGTGCCTTGTCGGCGTGACTCGGGTCTGGACATTCTGTCTGAAGAGTTTCTCGTAATAGGGATAGTCAGAAGAGTCACACTCGCAAGAAGAAGACATACTGGTCTGCAGAAGACCCATGTACGCCTCTGGCCTTCTCCTCGAGCGACGATAACCTCATCAGAGAAGGTCCATTTCTCCCAAAAGTCCTCAGCCATATGAACATACCATCTAGCGAAGCGTAGACGCTTTCTGGCGTGCTCTTCGCTAAGGAAAGGTCGAAGAAGGGACTGATAATGCATAGTCCCTTCTTTCCGAAGGTATGAGGTTAAAGTCGCGTTGCAGCAAGTCAATCCGGCTTCTTCTTTCAATTCACGTATCTGAAGATGAGGGTCTTGAGCAATAACCCTTAATATTCTCCTTCTTTCCCTCTCTCCAATGATGCGCGGCCGGCCGCACTTAGGTCGGTCTGCGGCACTCTGTTGGTCTCGATATCGTCGGACCACACCATAAATTGCATGCCGAGAGACGCCCTCTTCCCGCGCGATCCGGGCGGCCGACACGCCCGAGTTATACCTCCAAACAATCCTCGTTCTCGTGTGAGGAGAATGATGCTGAGTTGGGGCCATTTGGACGTAAATTGACTGCGTGAGGAACAATTGAAGTTGGTGATGAATTTGGTGGAGGTCGAAGTGAGAGCGGGGTACAGGAAAATGTGTCGTTACATTTTGGGACCCACTGTAGCTAAGGTGGGGGTAGTTTCGATTATTAGCTATAGCAGCCAACTTCACGAGGCAGACTCGGAATCACCACCAACATACATCGCTAATCTACCGACACAATTCAGCTAGTATCTGCTTTAAGAAAACTTCATTAACAGTACACGACCAGAACGAGTGCCGATAGCGACCGTTGATCCCACCACAGCCGACGTGGCGGCCCGATACTCCGGAGGTAGCCAAAGCATCCTCTTTTCATCTTTCACAATCCATACATCGTCCGTGCTTACACCATAACCAGAGTGGCTAACACCTCGTGAAGCTGCCTCAGTCGACTGACTCTCCATAGCAGGCGGTAGAGCCGGTAGGTCCAAGTTCAGAAGTCCAATATCGGTCGAGAGGCGAGAGGTTGACAAAGGATCGAATGAAAGGTGGGTAATCGCGCGGCTAACTTCGAGCGTCTGGACGCATGTGCCCGTCGCCGCATCCCACACCTTAACCGTCCCGTCGTCTGAGCCCGATGCGAGGCGCTGGCCATCCACCGAGAAGGCCACCGACATCACCCAGTCGCCATGGCCCTCGAGCGTCTGCAGGCAAGCGTTCCAATCCGCTTCCATTCTTGGTTTCAGTATCATCCAATCTGGCTCTTCCCTCTTGAATAGTTCTCTAATGAAGCTGCGTTCAGGGCTGAACACGAGTGCTGACGCATGGGTCTGCAATGGAGCAATCTCGATCGGCCGTTTGTGAGAAAGAATAAACCGGCGCGCGTCTCGAAGTAGTTCTGCCAATTGTTGTGATCCCGTGTTTCTCTGTAAACATGTTAGGTCGTCTCTAGTGTATGCCCATAGCAACTCACCACCAAAGCCTCGAGTTTGTGCACCGCCTGAACTCCCTCCGACATACTGTGTAAGAGGCTGAGAGATTCCAGCCAATATAGGTATTTCTTTTGGATGAACTCATGGACGATGCCGCCATCTCGTAGGTCCTCCTTGTCGCTCACCCGCTCTGTAGAATTCGAGTTGGCGAGATGGTCGACCCAATAGACGCATGAATATCGGATCGAAGACAATGGGTCGGGACTGGGCAGCGAGACCTGATCGATGGAGAATCCCGGAGTGTTTAGGTCGTAAATATCGCGTCGAAGGGTCTCTGATAGAGCCGCCAGCGACCTCGAGAAGAGGGCGTGGTGCTGGTGCGCGGTACCAGAAGGAAAGACAAACGAGCTTGAGACTAAGAAGTCTTTAGCAGATTGATGAATGGTATAGACGATGTTGTCTCTGATAGTTAGGAAGGAGCCGCACATGCTTGTGATCTTCGAAACATGGTCAGTCGAGCTTTGAATACTAGACGGTAAACCTGAGAGCCGGCCCAGTTCCTCTAGGCGAAGTGGGCGATAAGCCACGGCAATTGTCGACAAAATGTGTCGACACATTTCGGGGTTCCGACGGCCCAGGTTTTGGATATGCTGAATCATTCGATCGTATAGGGCTTCCAGGCCAGCAGGTATTGTTTCGATGACGTCTAGTACTTCCCAAACCTCTGTGTCTTCTAGCTCCTGGCAGACCAAGGCCACCCAAAGAAACGTGTCATTAGCACTAGACGCCAAGTGTTGTTCAACGGCATCCCGTGTTTTGGGGTCAAATTTCTTTTGCTCCACTAATGTGTTAACCTTGTGCCGGATGTATATGCGGACAGCAGAGGAGATTGAGTCTTTGTTCAACTCGAGGTGCAGCCTGACTTTTTGCCTTGCATTGTCAAGTTTCTCCTCAATATCCGGCCAATTCCGACTGGAGACGATCCACTTGACGGGAGAAGGCTTGGCGATGAAGTCGAGAAGTGGATGTCGATTCGTCTTGCATTCATCGAGGGCATCAATGATGAGGACCGCACCTTTCAAGCACGGATCGTCGAGCATGGCCGCAAGTATCTTGGATAAGGCTTCCCAGGCATTCCCGTCTTCGAAAAGCTGCCTGCCCGCATGGTCGTGCTTCTCCCGAACATGCGACATGAGCGACGGCTGTTGGATGACGAGAAGATAGATTAGACCGCGCAGCACGGCCGTCGCGTTGCTCAGTCGTGCCTCAGTGGCCTGGCAGAAGAAATAGGATAGGCGATTGTCGGGTTCCTTCTGCAGCTCGTCGATGATGCCGCATAGCAACATCGTCTTGCCCTTGCCAGGGTCGCCTTTGATCCAGAGCAGCTGGCTCTGTGGGTCGCTGCGCCATCGCTGGAAGTCGTCATGGTCGAGGACCCAGCGGTATGAGTCCCTGAGCAGGCCACCCTTTGTAGCTTCGATGCGCGTCTTGTCGTCGCGAGGGTCAGTCTCGCGCAGGTCTTTCAGGCATTGCTTGTCCCTGTCGTCTTGGTGTCTCTTCTCCTGCTGCCGTGTCTGGTCCTGGATGGCTGAATGGATGTCTTGGAGATTCTCCTCTAGAGCAGTTGCGGTGTCGGTGAGTTTCCGAAATTGTGTCTTGCTCTCTTCGGTATTGTGTTGTTCCATGTCCCTTTGCACGGCAGCCTCGGCTTCCTTGATCTCGCTGAGCCGGCCAGCCCAGTCGTCGATTTTGAGCAGATCCCTTCCGATGACGGCAGCCCAGGTCCGGTGGTAAAGGCAGACACTCTCGATCTGATACGCGAGGAGCTTCTCGTAGAGCTGCACGACGTGCTTCTCTAGTTGGACTCGCAGTCCCGCCGAGGATTGCTCGGCCTTGTTCTCGTCGAGAAGCAGGGATGCCAAGTTCCAGTACCACTCCATTCTCGACAGGACGTAGGCGATGCCTTTGCGATTGTCACGAGCCTCGGTGATGGGGTTCGAAAGGATCTATCAACTGTCAGCGGGAGATCATCCACCGTTCCCTCTTCGGTTGGGGAAAGCCGATCACACACACCTCTAATCCAAGGCAGACGCCGACCCAGGCGACGGCAGCTTGCGGCGCGGCCTGTACCGCCTTGTCTACTATCCCCCTCACCGCTTGCACTGCTTGCAAGCCTTCGTCGATGCCTTGCTTGATGGACGCTTGCTTCTGGGTCCGGTCCAGCCCTTCCTGGACCAACTGCTGCATTTGGCGGCATCTTGTGCCCCGAGCGCTTACCATTCCATTATCTGTCGGTTCGGAGGCAACGGAGCTCGGGTCGTTCCCGTGCAATTTAGCTGAGAAGATCTTCTCGTACGCCCCTACCAGTTTGGGCTCGCTCGCTTTGAGCCCATCGTAGGCCTCATTCCAAAGCCGCTCTTGTAGACTCGGCAGCGAGGAGGTGTCGGAATCCGTCGAGGTAGGTGGAGAGGGCGTTGGCTGAGATGGTGTTGGCGAAAGGGTTTGTGGCGAAGGAGTTGAGGATTCCCGGTGAGCGGCCTGCAACCACTTTCTGCCCTTGGATTTCACTTTCCCGAACAAACTAGGTGCCATCTTCACCGAGAGTTCAGCTTGTCCTTGTTGTGCGATATGATGGTATCAGCGAGATGACTTCTCCGATCGATGAGTCAGGACGGCGATAGATTGCCATCACTGACGAGGTGGGACAGCGCAACATTTTTTGAGGGATTTGCGTGCGGGGAGGCCTCAGCAGCTGAAAAGGACCCCTGTAACTAGGCGCAGCTTGTGAGGCCAATAGGGCTGTTGAGTGATGGAGTGTGCAGCTGCACACCAGTTCGATCGCAGGGCTGTACTGTGTTGGGAGTGGAAAGTGCAAAGCTAAGCAGGCGAAGAGAGGGAAGAACAGGCTGGCATGATTTGATTTAGCGCAGGTTGCTTACCCTGGACCTCTCACGAGACAGGTTCAAGGAGGTTGGTTGGGTAAAAATCTAGGCAGACCATAAAGAAAGCGAGAAGCTGTGCGGTCCCCTCAAAAATGGACTAGAACCGATTGACGGATGCCAAAAATGATGCCAAAAAATTGGCCCACAATGGGTCGTCGGAAGAACAAACGGCGGTCTCTGACACCAGAGTTACAGATGCTACTTGAAGAAAAGCGAGCCTAGGCAGAACGTTGCCCCGGCGGTAGGGTATTGGAGGCACAGCATTGCCATGGCAAACGACGATATTTTGACAGTTAGGGTAGCTAGTTCGAAGTTGGTTTAGCTTGCGGGTCAACAGCCCGAGACGAGAGAGAGGGCTCTGTCAACGGGTACTATGGTGAATGCCTTGCCAGGCCATGGTGTGGCAGAGACAGGCTAAGGTATCCACCGAGCATCGCATACATGTCGTCATAATTGGTCCGTCGCAGCACGTCATGTTGGGAGGCAGGTAACGGCTGATGGCGAGAAAAGAGTACAACGACATGCTTCATGTTCCGTGAAGCGCGCTTACTCCCAGCTAAATCCGCGGCAAGAGCATGACCCCTCAAGGTCATTGGACAAGTATGCGCCAGCACAACCAGCCTGGGGGCACCGTGTTATTCACCCGCAAAGAGCCTTAGAATTGGCTCCGTAGTTAGTACGTACATGGACAGTGCACCCCACCCCGTGATGCTCCGTACCATGTGGCAGAAGGGCCTAATTAGGTGTCGAGGTCTGGGCTGGCCACTTTTTCTATTTTTAAGCGGCCGCGGCCGAGCCGGATATCACGGTCATCGTCCGGTCGGGCGATGCCGCCGCCTGTGCCAACCAAAAGACTGACACGGATGGACGGCAGAGAAGCAAGCAGGCCCGAGGCCGTGGTCGCTGTCGAGGTGGTTCCATAAACTCCGGCGGGAAGAGAGGCGATGACGATATTGTGCTCTCCCACACGACCCCACGTATAAACTTTCGCGTCGGTTTGGTGTCTGGCGAAGCCAGTTGGCGCCGCATGTTCCTCATCGAGCAGCGATCCAGGCGACCGCATAGGAGTTGGGACTATCGAGACAGTTGCGGGATGCCATGGTGTGGAAGGAAGCGCGCGAGGCTGGCAGATAGGTGGGTGGAATGGCAGGTTGTGCGGTTCGCCTACGTCGACGAGGAAGCTAGAGTCGAGGCGCAGGTCGTAGAAGACGGTTCCTGGGGTTCTGGTTCGGCAACGGTAGATGTATGCGGGCGAGGTCTCGAGGTGGGTGTTGGCGTGGAACTCGATACTGGTGTCGTCTGCGGACAGCGTTAGTTGGCGCTCTTCCGGTCTATTCTCTCCCAGATCCTGGATAATCGCCCTTTGAATGGGATGATACCTTCGCGGAACAGTCTGCGAATAGTCGACGGCAACCATAAGATGCGAGTCCTCCAGCAACACAGAGGGAGGTTGGCATCGAGAGGGGTCGAGAGGCAGCCCGACGCAGCCCTGGTCAGGCTGCGGCTGAGGGTGCTCCAGCACGAGATGAGGAAACTCCACATGTCAAAACTCCACATGTCACTTTTGGTCGCTGTTGGTTATAGGCAGGGAGGCAAATTGCTCATCAGGACCGATAATGCAAGCCACATGTTATGGAAGTACCACATTAGATGCCCAACGAGGCTGAGGCGTGACGGAGTTGCGCTGGTATTCCTGCCAAGTAGGCAAACGCGCACTTCGTGCAGTTTAGTGGCTGTTACAGCACCTTGCTACACTGGAAGGCAGACTGCAGCTGTTACAGACGGGGAGTACTCCGCAGAGACTTGGGTTCTCCCAGAGCACTTCGCTTGCTCTCTATCGCTAAAATCGGGCGTAGCGCGTTGCGGACGCGTTGGATATCCTCTTATCGGTGGTTATCTCTAACGTTAGTGCATGACGATCGATCATCTAAAAAAAATCACGTGTCAAAAGTCTGACAACACCCCGCCCCTGACCCCGCTTCATGACGCGACTTCGCGAAACAGGCTTCAATTTCAACAAGAGAATAACCACCTAAAATAGCACCTGAGACACGCAATTTTGGCACTGAAACAAGCGAAAATCGCGTGAAAAACCATGAATTTACTCCCAAGCAAATATCTGCGATGGTGACCGAGATATACGCCGGCAAATCTTACCGAGAAGTCGCGGAGCAATATTGTACGGATCCGGCTATGGTATACCGCACAAAACGGCGCCGGCAACAACACCATTACAACCACTCGAGACCTCGAGAAGGCCGGCCAAAGAAGCTTACGGCTATACAGATTGTAAGGATCAATTCCTTCATTAACCGGCATCGGCACCTGACGTGGAACGACCTTATTCTAGAGCTCGATTTGAACCTATGCCAAAGGACCCTCGGATTGACGAGCTTTTGCTAGTAAATTGGCCCTGAAAGACAGAGGGTTCTACCGCTGACTTTCCCGCAGGCCTGCTTCACAGACGAGTGCACAGTCCAAAAACGCACCGAATAACCCTGACGGCTGGGTCTTTCGCCGGCTTGATGAGAAGCTTCGTACGGACTTAGTTGATGTTCAACAACACGGAAAAGCCCGTCAGTCAATTATGGTGTGGGCAGGGATAGCTGGAAGGAAGAAGACTAGCCTCATCGTTATGACGAGGGATCCCGAGGCCGCGAGGAACGGATATACGAGCTGGAGCTATGTCAAGGCATTATCAGAAGGTCTTCTTCCTTTCATCGACGAATTCGAGCTTTCACAGCAAGACAATGCCCGTATTCACACTTCAAGGAAGTCCAAAGACTAGCTGCTGCTCCATGGGATCAGGCCCATAGATTGGCCGGCTCACTCGCCTGATCTCAACCCCATAGAGCATCTTTGGAAGGCTTTAAAGTCCAAATTGCAAAGATGACACCCCGAATTTATTAAGCTAGGAAGAAGCCAAGCTGATACGGAAAAAATGAAGACATGGATCAAGGAAGCGTGGGATGCATTAGATCAAGGCCTCGTCGAGAAGCTAACGCAGTCAATGGAGCGCCGGCTTTTGGCCGTGCATCGGGCAAAGGGTTGGTATACAAAATATTAATCTATGGATCAAGGGCTTTAAATTGATATACTTTTCGGCTTTATTGGACTTCTTATTATTGCGTAATTGAAGGATGAAGATGATGTGTGAAGACGGGGTGGTGGTGATGTGGGTCTGGTGTTGTCAGACTTTTTGTCGTAACATTTTGCATTGAGTAGTATGTAATCGTCGACGACGGGGAATTCAAGGTCTGTGCTTGGAGGAAAGCCGACAGCGGGGCCATTGTTGGGCCATGAATGCTGGAGTCGGCTAAATCCGGTACCATGCTGTACCTTTCTCTCGATCAGCATTGCCTAAAATGCGTCAGCCGATTGCTGCCTACTCGCATCCCCAAAACGGCCATATACAAAGCCGTCCAAGTTGCACATTGCCTTCGTCATGTGAGCAACAACACCTTGGGCATCTATCTATTCGAAAAAGATCCTGCCCCGCACGTGTGCCTATCGTGACCTTGACTTAGCAACTCAGTTTGCG
>NKCK01000377.1:0-21805 GCA_003946995.1 Fusarium oligoseptatum | reverse complement strand
TTAAATAAATATTAAAAATATAAAATATTAATAATAATTTTTATTTTTATATTATTAAATTAAATAATAAAAAATAATATTTATAAAGCTTTTTATATCTCTTTAAGTAACTCTATAAACCTTAGCTAGCGTAATATATAAAAAAAGATATCTAAATAGTTATCTTAATATTAGATATAAAATTAGATAATATATACTCTTATCCGCTATAGAAATAGCTACTAGATTAAGGTAAGCGTGTCTTAGTATATAGTTACCCACCTGATAGATGTCGCAGATGACTTTGATGGCAGTCCTGCATTAGGGCCTTGGCCTTAATATAAGAAGACCTTCTGACATGACCTTGCGGTTGCAACAGGCTATTCAGGGCTACATTATGAACAGTGTGAACATCGTGAAAAGACCCCCCCCCAAAAAAAAGAACAATTATAAGGCTCTTGGGCTCCGCACAGTGTGTTGAGCCGGTTAGGCACTGTGATTCGCGTCAATGACTATGCCTGACCCATGTTGAAAACACCCCCCTCCCGCGTAGGAAAGCAGCTAGGTGCTAGCAACTTCCGTTAAGCGTAACACATGGAGGTGAGGCATCTGCGTGATCAATGTCTGATTTGTAACGGCCAACCCTTCCTTGATCGGCAAGTGTGAACAGCCCGCATAAGCCAATAGGAAGTCGCGCCCGTCCTACCTTCTTCAGTCTCAAAATACAGACCCATCTGTGGCACATGATCCAAGCAACCTTCATCCTTCGAATCTCGTGAGAGCCTCGTCCTGTTGCCCGAACCGAATCTTGTCAACTTTCGAGCACCATGGCTCCTACACCTGCTCCTCCCTTCGGCCTCCTGCGCCTTGCCTCACCGGCCGACATTCTCCGCATCGGCATCGTCGCTGCTGCTGGTTTTCGTTATTCCCCCGTCTTTGACTGGGAGCGCCCAAAGCATGCCAAGTTTCCTCAAGATACCCTTCTGTCCTATCGCCACGAGTTTTCCTCCGTCATCAAAAGCCCTGAGCACATCGTCCTTATCGCAACCGACAAGTTTGATCCCAACGAAGGAGAAAAGACCAGCGCCATCATCCCACCCGACAACGGTTGGGTTGCACCCAAGCCTGACGATGGCGACGAGGTAATTGTCGGTGTGGCCTGTTGGAAACTCCAGCCTGGCTCGGAGAGAGAAGGGTCCTTCCAAAAATGACGACGGTATGTACGCCCTTCAAAGTCTTTGATGCAATCCATGTATGGCCCAGTACTTAAATTATCCAATCAGCTCCTTATCCCGAACTTCCGGAAAACCCAAAGAGAGACATGGACAAGGACCATTGCGACGCGCTTGATGAGTGTTGCGAGGCGGCAGAAGAAAGGTGAGCAGCAACCTGGACCTCTGTTCTCACCCATTCCCTCTAGCTAACTTTGATTGACAATTCCAGGCACTTCCAGGGTCTCGCTACAATGGAAATGGTTGTCGTACACCCCGCGTACTGGAGACGCGGCCACGGAGGCCGCCTGGCACGATGGGGCATCGATCTCGCCAAACTAGATGAGGTCTGTCAAGGAGTCATTGCCGCCAAGATGGGCAAGTCGCTTTACCTTTCGCTGGGCTACGAGAACCTCGAAGACTTGCACCTTGACGGCGACGAGGTTGTACCCCAGGGTGTTGATGTCTCGGTCATGCAATACCATGCCAAGTCGGACTCGAGGCCTTGAATACCGCTTGATAGGGCTCCACGTTATGCCGCCGAAGAAGAAGAATCCCGTGACCAAGCCGGCACACCCTAGGTATATAGATCAAATTGGCAATAACCTCTTCTAAGAATGATCCCGTAAATGTGAAATGCCGTAGTGGTTAAAATTGTAGCTCGTAGCCTTGCCGTAAGCCATAGTCGTGTGTTCGATTCCTCGTAATATGACCTCTTTGAATTGAAGCAATTGATCGATCAATTCAATAATCGTGAAAAGCTTCAATTTCCGCTATTGCGGTAGCTTAAGCCTAATTGGCCGGCACTGCGGGCAGCCTGCATGACATGCTGTTTAAGGCCAATGAGCATTTTCATCTGGTTATTATTTTTGCGATCTAAGCCCTGTTGAGGCTAGCACTATTAATGAGCCAATCACATTGTCTCGTCAACATGATGTTAGGCCAAAAAGGGTATTCATACACGTCTCCAGCCCGTGTTGGTGTTGAGCCGAGAAATGCTGTCTGGACCGCTGTCTAGAATACCCCCCCCCCACGTTGGTTAAGAAAAGAATGAGACACTGGACTGTAAGCAGTAGTATTATAAATATAATAAATAATATTTAAGAATTATAATAAAATTAAGTAAATATTTTATAATTATATTAGTATTTTATGATATTATTTAGTTATTTTTAACATATATTATTGATTATTCTTTGAGGAGGATAATTTAAGAGGTTTGTACTGATGTCTCGCTTTTTTCTTGACCCGGCTGCCCCCTGCCCGCGTAGGTAGTTTGTTTCATCACACACTGGTACGTACCCACTCATGCGAGCATTCTCGACTCGCCGGTCAGCTGCCCCATCACTGCAGTCGACCTGAACTCCCCGGTCAGGATCAGGTCCCTACACTACCTGCGCCTAGAACACTCCTAACTGGATGATATCTAGTCATAGGCCTTGATAAGGCTCCCTGGGCGTTCTACCGAAGCTCCAATTCAATGACACGAACCATGAACACGGACGAGAATGACGTCTCCCCAACAGCCGACTTGGACCCGAGTCAAATCCCTCTCCTCGACTCCTGGTATCCTCCCGAGCCATTCGAAGCAGACCTTTCAGCAGAGGAATGGGGTCAAATCAATTTTCACGACACCATCTTCAATTTTCCAGATCACCTGATTCCAGATCAAAGCGCCAACATGACTAAATCCGACCATCAGCCTACCATCACGACATCGTCCATTCCAGCGTCAGACTTCGAGTTGGTCAATACGGTGCAACCGACTGACGAGATTCCCTCGACCAAACCTGACAACACTCAGACTCCCGAGGGAGGACCCGACGAGTCGCCTGGGTCGGCAGGGATTGCACGCCGATTGCGCCGCTCTGAACGCTCAGTCACCGTCCAGTCGCGTCCCGACTTGGGCACCCGCCGAGAAAGCAGCACTTTGAGTAGCACAATGGACCTAACGCCTTCCTCATCTTCAGTCAGTCTCTGGACCCTTTCTCGCCATGTCTCAGAGAGCGCCCCGCCGCATCCTGTCCCCAGTAATTCCTCGTCAGGCACTGGGGAAACAGAAAGCCTTGATGCGCCAGGATCAGAGAACCAAACCTACGGCGACTATTCATTTCTTTTTGTCTGACACCCACACGCTCATGGGAAGTCATCAATTAGGTGAGCCAGAGCTTGGAGGATCATCATGGGCTTGGTTACAAGACACCGGCCTCGGAAATGCACAATACGGGTTGCAGGCAATGGCTGATGCGCCTATCAATTCTCTCCTCTTTGTGTCGACAGAACAAGCCCCCATGGCACCCTCCAATCCCACCGATTTACATCCTGCACCTCTCTATACAACCAGGGAATCCCCCTTGTTGATCACTATGCGCATATCACCATCTCCCAATTACGCTCCACTGGAGATACCCCCGGACTTAGAGACGCAGGATCGCCAGGAAGCTAAGCGCAAGCGTGAGAAGGATGACGGGGAGAGCCTCGCATAGACGAGAAGGGTTCGAGCTATGGGGGCGTGCGTGAGATGTAGAATGTACAAGGAAAAGGTTCCCTCCACCTGCCGAGACCTGCATGGATGATCTGGTGACTGACCTTTCTGCAGTGTGACGAAAATGAGCCATGCGAACGTTGCATTCGGGTTGCGGGAAGCGTAAAGCTGTTCGGACAGCCTTGTCAAAGAGTTGACCTCGCCGATGTCATTCCCTTCCGGACCGGAAATGCTCGGATGGGTCAAACAGACTCCGTCTTCCCGAACCCGTTATGGTCTGTCGGGAACCCCATCCGCACCACCGCTGTCACTCACTTCTTTGAGAGGGTTGACGTGGCCTTGCTGCCGAAGCTGAAACTCATGTGTCGACAATTCACCCCGACAGAAGGTGACATCTTGTTTGAACACTACGAGGACGCAGATGGCAAAGTCGTGGTTGTTGAATGTCCCCCTGTTGCATGTGTAAGTGGTCTGCCTAGACCAACCCGAAGAATATCGCTGAAAACAACCATTAGATTAACATCGCAACTAAAAAGACCAAGGAAGCACTTGAGGGGTACATGCAAGAAATCTGGCCCTATGCAGTAAGAGAGATGTTGGCTACCTCAAAAGATGAGATCTATCGACACGGGCTCACTGAAGCAAACCGCCTCGCTTCTATGACCAATGTTAGAAATCGTCCAAAAGAGGCTTGATGCATGTCTGACGATGACTAGAACCCAGCTCCCATTCTCCGACAAGCGCTCGAGATCCTCGCCTGCGTCCACATCAACTTTGATACTCCCATCCTTGTGGGTGACACGCTCGACGTGCCAATCCTAAAGGATAAGAGATCGCCGATTCAGGGGAGATACCCGGTCCCCTCGGTATTGGATTTTCAACTAGACACGCTTTGCATCCAGCACATGCAGAAGTTGATGAAGGCTGTGTCACGCGGCCTCAAGAAGATAATCTTTTCCAAAGACAGGCAGTCCCGCTGGTACGAGATTTTCCTCACAATCTTTGTGCTACTAGTTTCGGTCGAACAGGTCTACTTGACACAATACGAGTACCTCAAGGGTGCCACCATTGCAAACGATGTGGGTTTCATCTACCTTGATACGATGATCATTTACTGAGGCCCCCCATAGCAAGTCAACATTTTTGCCCGAGCCTCGCCCGTCACCAGTCACATGGTCTCGTTGTGGAGGGCCTCGGCCAAGAATCTTTTGTATCACTATCGATGCATTATGAAGGCAACCCTTCCATTTTCGCCCTCATTCAAGTTAGAGAATGAAGGATATGCACTTCTGGACGCCGACGCTATGCAGTACATCCGGAAAACGGCGGCCCTGGTACGCAAAAGAGGTGCAGTCCCTTTCTTTTTCTTTCATTTGTTCCTACGTTTCGCTGACGAGGCTCGTTCAGAGGTGGAGTTGAATGCTCTTAGGGACAGAGATCTTGATAACAGCTCCGTGCAGCCTTTGTCGTGGGTGTCTGAGCTTTTTCTAGATTGAATCTGGGGCATCTAAGTACCGAGAAGCACTGGTTCTAGTCTCCGAGTGCTTTCGCCATCGACGCGATAAGAGGGTAGCATTTGTGACACATTGGTGCAGATTGCCAACTCCGGATATGCTACCAATTGGCTTACCTGGTTCACAACAGCAAGCCACTGTGTGCAGGCTCTGTCTTGATATCTAGACAAATCAGCCGATGGTTGATTATCGTTTCTTAGTAAAAACAATGTGTCGAGTCTATGGTCCTATTCTAACGGGGGTTGAACTGTTGGTACTTGCAGAGGGCTAGTCTCGGACTTCCGAGTTGCGGATTTCTGGTCTTGGAGGAGACTTTGGAGACTTAAAAACCCAGATACCTTCAAGCGATATTCGAACAACCCAGTGCTCTTGCACAATCCCCTTTCTTATACATTTTGATCTTCTGCAATACCATGACCATGAGCCTTCCTGCCGGGTTCCCAGAACAGCTCAAGGGCCCCATGGCCTGGGATGGATCTGACTTTGACCAGGACCCAGAGGCCTACACTTTGACATTGACGGAAGGTGACCTCTTGGGAATACGAACAGCCGTCAGTTACTTCAAGAGTAAGATCATTCCAGCCCCAACTCTTGAATCATATGCTGACTTGTGTGGTCCTTCAGGTCTTGGTCTCCCGCGAGGCTCTGTCGATCGGTCCAACTTTCCCCTGCCTGAGGACCTTGGCACGAAGCTCCGGCAGATCAACGATACTCTGAACAACGGACGGGGTTTCCAGGTAGTGCGTGGGATTGACCCGACCTCCCATAGTGAGGAAGAGCACATCCTGATATTTGCTGGGATCTGTGCCCATGTGGCCACCCACCGAAACTGGTTCATTGGTATGCGTGTTAAAAAGCTACAAAGTGCCAAGAAAATATTTCTGAAAATCATGACAGATCATCTCCGGCATGAAAAGCAACATGACGTGCCTGGCGTCAACCTGCGCCCGCCAGAGCTGCCAGTCTCCATGGTATGATGCAGCTTGAGAAAACCATATCATAAACTGCTTCTCTAACACCTGCGTCTATCGTAGGACTTCCACACTGATGTGGACTCGGGACCCATTCTCGCACTTTTCGTGGAGAAGAAATCCAAGAGTGGTGGAAATCAGCACCTCTCGAGCTTTTGGACCATCTACAACTCCCTTGCTAGAGAGGCTCCTGAGGTGATCGGTGAGCTTGCATCTAGTTGGCACTGGGAGAAGCCAGACAAAGAGAATATCGACGGACCCAACATCGTCATGCCATCTAGGCCAATCATTGGGAAAGCGGATGGAAAAATGCAGATCAACTACGCCAAAGCTTATCTGGCTGGTCACCTCAAGTACCCCATGAACGTGACCTCACCCTCACTATCTCCACCGCAAGAGGCCGCCCTGAAGATCCTCGCTGACACAGCAAGGAGGCATAGACTCCAGCTTGATACTAAAGAGGGCGACTTGGTTCTTGTCAACAACCTCTCCATCATGCACGCCAGAGAGGCTTTTGTTGATGATGAAGTGTCTGGCGAGGTCCGACATATCCTCCGACTCTGGCTTCAGGATCAAGAAAGTTGGAGTGTGGCTTCCACACTTGGATACCTTGAGCCTGAGAAGGCGTGGCATGTTGCAGATGAGCATCAGTCACTCCGTACGCTGTCTGAATGGGTTCAACTCCCCCGAGCCACCCGTGCAGTCGACTCAGCTACTACAGACAAACATGACTGAAATGAGTGACATGGATGAAAAGAGTTGTGCGGGTTGAGTTTGACATCGAGGAGGTTGCAGTTACTCTTTTCACGATGATGTGAAACAAATTGGCAGGTATCTGGAGTAACGCCTATGTCCTATTACACTCTGTTTCTTTTAGTTTAGTCACCAAGTAGTAGCTACTCGATTTTTTTCGCAAGGTAATTTTCCCCTACCCAATTTTATCTGCTGTTCTATCTAAGCGCCAAATATCACACCAATCTGTATAGCAATGAGGCCGATACGTCCAAGAATGATCAATGCAAGCCGCAGCTTCCTCTTGCGTTCCTTTCTTGAGTCTCTCATCGTGTCATCAACGGCCTGAGGCTTGTGGTCGGTGTGGGTCTGTGTATGTAAGACAAGCACTCTTCAAGTTACAACACGCTTACCTTAGAAGACTGCTGTGACTTGGAGAAAGGCATACGTAGGTGATGAATGACTTCTTCCTGCTGGTGCCTGGAAGGGCGTTTTTCGTCCCTGGTGGGTATTTCAAGCAGTGATTCGTAAGGTATTGGGAAAACCGCACATGATGGAAAGAAACACTGGTAGTAACACTGGTACACTTTATATATATGTATTATCTCATGTTAGATTGAGGGCTGTTTGACCGGTTGCGCCCGTTGAACTGGCCGGTCGACAGACTGTTGCTGCCCGGTTGGCATGCTTTGAATGGCCGGTTGACGATGCAAATTTTTGCCGGTCAGGTTCGCTCCCTTGGCCGGTTACACACAACCCTTTTGCCGGTTTCCATCTTTCAACTCGCCGGTTGGCCAATATGTCAATGGCAACCTGATTGGTGGATCTCAGCGAGGCCGGACCCTTTTCGACTGCAAATGCCGGAATAAGCCAGACCATTCTGTTTCTATAAATAGAATGGAGGGCTCTGCATGGAGTAGGACGATAGATCGAGAAACCTGGTCTCTATGAATTGGAGACGTTGCTGATCGGCTTGTGGGGAGCAAAACGGAAGGCCGTGCGAGGAGGTTGGGTATCATCGCTCACACGGAAGAGATGACCAAGTTTGATGTTTCTCTGAAGTAAATTCTCCTCTTAATAACCTAAATACGTCTGGTGATGGTTAAAGATGGATAGCGGACTAATATACATCACGTAATTCTACTTAATAGCATTCTGGTAATGCGAAACCCCAAGGCAAGTCGAATATGATCCCTCACTATCAGTAAAGATTGGAGAACAGCTTTACCCTAGTAAATTGTACTTGCTTTGAGGCTGGATATGGCTGGTAGTAGCCACTTGGAAGATTATGACAATAGCCAAGATGGTTGTTGAGTAACACTCTGTAAACGCAAGGATTCGTTCTTCACTAATATATTGCTCGTCAGGAACCCAATATCCTATCATGAGACTATTCGTTCATACATTCATTCTACATCAAGTAATAACTTGCCACCTACAACTCAGTGAAGTCCTTGGCCTCGTGCTTCAACATCTCGCGAGCAATTCACAATCCTGATATAGAGCTCTCGCATCACAGGCAGCCGCGTCATTCATCCATTGACAGAGTATCACTGTTAAAACAGTAAGGGTATAAATAACAGAAGAGAGCTACCCATAAATGTCGGAATTACTTCTTTTAATCCATTCCAGAGGAAACAAGTCCTTTATCAGTAACGCGTCGCTATCTACTCTACGATTCTCCAACGACGATGTGCATCATCACACAGTACATATTCTACTGCAGAATATGTCTCAACGTTATTACAACTCGAACGGGCTACCAGTACTGCCGTCGGCCGGGAGACCCAAACTTCTGCAGGGTCGTAAGTTGTATCGGGACTCGATTTTTGAGCGAAGGGTATTGTAGGTATTGTACTGGCTACAACGGCGACCCGCAGTTTATACCGCTTTGGACGCAACTAATCCAGTTTTGACCTTGAGGAGGTTTCTTGGGGGCTTTTTGGTCGAAAGCATGAGTTGAGAGACCCGACGGTAAGAGACTTGGGTTCGGCAGCGTGCGATTGAGATGTATGAACGCATTGCTATTTAGTTAGTTTCGCCGACTAAGATGGCCTTCTTTCACATATAAGCCATGTAGTCCATACAATCAATTCTATTGTCCATAGTTATTCCCAGTTTAAAAGACATGACGATTTGTTGGGTGTGAAAATCGTCTACCTCTCCCCTGAGCCCCTGACCTTGGTGTCCGAGAATAGGTGTGATTGCATCATCCTCCGAACCGGCGTGTTCTTCAAGTGGAATATCCATTCCCCGAGGGCTAATGACGAAAGTCATGCCGGTAGGTACGTGCCAGCCCCATTCCTGGTCCAGGTTGACCTTTGGCGTGCCAGCATGGTGGGCATCTCGACAGCCGAAGATTGGTTTGATTGCTAAACCGTTAGAGAGGTTGGACCAGATGTACAAACTGCGCTCACCTGTTCAACAGAGTCCATGTTTTTCTGTTTGATCAGGAACAGGGGAGGAACTGGTCGCTTGGGATACTTCTCGTCGAGGTTGGTTGATGTTGGCAGGTGGGGTTACATCCTTCCTCTCCACTTGCGACGTTTTTCTCCTCGTCATCGTTTGTAAACGCATCTTTTATTGCCATTAGCGATACTGGTTTTAAGAGTTGGTCACAGATATGGTATCATACCGATGAGAATGGTGACCAAATCGCCAACGTATTGGACCCAGACAATGACGGCCATAACCTGACCAAATCCCCATTCGTTGTCCTCGTACTCATCTTTGCCATACTTCTGTATATCTTGTCGGATTTTCTGCATGGCCATAAACATTCTGACCAGAGCAGAGCCGGTGCACGCAGCGATGAGAAAGGGTAGGATAAGCAGTGCTGTGCGTACAAGGTTGAAACGACTAAATCTGGACGAGGTGGAGGCATGCTTGTTTGCTTGATCCAGACGCTTTTGCTTCCAGATAAACAAGACCACGAAGCCCAAAAGTAGAACAATTGAGCCAACACATAGCCCAGTAACCTCACCTGACGCGAAGTTATCCTCACCAGGATGGACCCAGGGAAACCCTTTCATCTCATGGCAATCTGTGAAGATTTTCTGTGGAGGAGAACTGAAGAATTCAGCCCCCCCTCTGTCCTACCAGCCAGCACATTCATCGCTCCCGGAATGTGAAGCATTTGTACCCCGAAACCAGCAAGGCAGGATATGACACTCGCTCCAAATAGGGCTATGAAGAGGATTGATTGCACGCGGTCTTTGAAACGGTGAAAGAAAAAGTAGAAAGCAATTCCGACACCACTAACAAATAGTTGGTAGACCGCAAAGGTTCCGCAAAATCTCCTTTCGAATGCAGGGGCTTTGTCAAAAAGTCGAATGGCGAGCGATATGAGGACGCACACGGCCGTGAATGCGTTAGCCCGGTGAGTTGGGATCGTCAGTCGAAGAAGCAGCTTGAATAACCCATGTCGTGTTTCGCCCCAAAACATGTAGATGATGAGAAGGCATGGTCCAAAAGTCATAGCAACGATACCTTGCAAGGCGTATGAAGTCATCGCCTGATACGTGTGTGAGAACCTCAACTTGTTAGGACACGTTGAGGATATCATCTGCACTTACCCCGATCCCTAAGATGTCAGGATTCCCTACCCCATAGAGGAGCCGACAAATGTCGTCGCAGGTCTCAACTAGGAGCGAAGTGTTGTATGACAGAGAAGTGTTCTCCAAGCGGTACATGAGTTTATCGATGTCCGAGAATGCACACGGATCCTTGGACATGTCGGGGTTTGCAGGCGGCAGAGTTGGCAGAGCCGAAGGTTCGAGGTTTTCCGTAGCAGCTAACACGCTGGTGAATAGAGCCAAGCTCAAAAAGGCCAAGAACACGCCAGAAGCCGAAGCCATGGTGAAATTTCTGGCATGCGTTGACATCGGAGCTTAGATGATTCAGACGAGGGAAAATTCAGGTGTGAACATGGGGTTCCTATTTGTTGAGGGGATGATGAGAAGAAAACAGAACTGAAAGTTAGGGAAAGGCTCTATGTGCAGTAGTTATACCTGGTTGAGTGTGCGAGGGCGGTGCTATTCCGACACGGAATTGAATGCCGTGGCTTCGCTCGCGCTATATTACGATTGGTGATCCATCAGAAAAAAGCAGCGATGGTGGGTTGGGCGCATAAATGGCGCCCCTGACTGGTAGAAGTTGGTTCAGCTTCAGCCTGATATTCTCTTGGCTGCAGACGCAACCAACATAGCTGTGTGTAAGGGACTGCTTGTCGCGTTGCGATAGCTTGACATGGCTGCAGAGATGTTCTTTGGCGATTGTGGTAGTAGATTAAAACTCCAAGAGCTGAATCCTGCATTGATTAGAGCTGTAATAAATTCAACAATACCCTATCATCATTCCTATTCTACATACCCTTCTCGGCTTCTAAGCTTTATTTTTCAGCCCGATGAGGCCGGTAACTAACCCCAACATGCCACCCAAATTATCATACAGGGTCTTTGATGATCTTGCTGATATTATTAGGTGGATGATAGCAATTTGAGTCTTGATGTTAGTGCCATGAGGATATACGACTACGCTATCAACCTTGGCAGTCAAGCTTGCTCTTTTGGATATCCGTAACTTTTTGACCTCTTGGCATTTTCCAGCTTGCCTTTCAACCCAACAAGTGACATGCAACCCGATTGGTTGATCCGTGAGAGGTAGTCTTCAAGCAAAGGAACGAAGCGCGCGGTCACAGCCAGCCAATACTTGCGTGGTATCGGCGTCTACGATTACGCCAGAAGAGGAAACCATGATATGAGTGGATAGCTAGCTCAAGACCTAAAGCTAGAGGCAGGGGTGGTAGTCAAGGTGGCTGACGGTCCTTGTTGCAGCGAGTGTCGATACGATCCCTCGCATCTGATTGACCCCTTCTCTCACATTATTAATCGAGGCCATCTTGTCCTCTGCAACTCGCTTCTCGCGACTATGTTTCGCGAGGCTAGCTATTCTGTGTGTGTGATGACCAAGCATGCTGTCAGAGCCCACTTTGGGTCCATCTTACGCCTCGTCTGACGGCCTTCGGGAAACCGTGATTGACCGAGCTTAAGAAGGAATCTTACTAAAAGCTTGGCATGGTCAGCAAGACATAGAAGGAGTTCAACATATATAAGTATGAAGTGTAGCCTCCTGAAAGAGTCTCTATATCTCGGGGTTCCAACACCATCACTCTCATCCTATATTGCTCTCCCACCATGTCCGGCCTCAAGTTTGATCCCGAGTACCTAAAGGCCATCGAGCCATTCCTTAGTGGCCCTCAGCCACCCCAACAGTCCAATGATATCTATGGCAGACGAGCGACAATGAACATGATCATGACAGCGGCCAACGACTTTGCTCCTGCGCCTCCCGCGGTCCCACAGACCGTCTTTACCGTCAAGGGCCATGATGGAGGAGTCGACATCAAGGTGACTCGCTTCGCTACTGAGGCGGCGTCTAAGTCAGAGACGCCAACACCAGCTGTGGTCTACTTGCATGGCGGCGGTTTCTTCTCTAATAGCGTCGAAATCTTTACACCTCGGATCGCCCGTTATGCTCACGACTCCAACTTGCCTTACTTTGCCGTGAGCTATCGACTGGCGCCCGAGCATCCCGCACCCTGCGCCATTGAAGACTGCTATGCGGTCATCAAGCACTTGTCGGAGTCCTCCCAAGAGTTCAACATCGATCCTGCCAGGATCATTCTCCACGGAGACAGCGCCGGAGGAGGAGTTGCTGCTGGCGCGGCTTTGTTGGCTCGAGACCGCAAACTTGAACCTCCTTTGGCGAAACAGATTCTAATTTATCCTATGCTTGATGACCGTACCAAGGTCAACAACGACGACCCGAGTATCGAACTTATGGTGTGGAAGCCGGATGCGAATGTTGTCGCCTGGGACGCTTATCTCAGCGAAGCGAGAAAGAATAGCGACATTCTACCCTATGCTGTGCCGGCTAGGGCCGCCAGTCTACGGGGTCTACCACCCACTTACATCGAAGTGGGAACTTTGGATCTATTTAGAGATGAGGACATTGAGTATGCCGGTCGGTTAGCTGGGGAGGGTGTTGAGGTTGAGTTTCACCTCTGGCCTGGTCTTCCACATGGATTTGACGGCTTTTTGAATTTCAGCTGGTATGAAAGAGCTAAGGAGAGCCGGATGAGCGCTTTGAAGAGGGTTTGAGAGATTGCGGCGATGTGATAGGTGTCACCCACTGCACACTTTATGTCGTTCAAGAGCCAGATCAGGCTTTCAATTTCGGCATCCTGACTGTAATTGATATATTTACATAGCCGGGTGTTCTCTTGCGCCTTTGGAATAAATTTAGCTAAAATGTCGTTGTTTTATTTCCTTCATAGCTCAAGATGTACACTCGCGACGGAGCTCTCGACTAAAATGGTAATCTACCACGTCCATACCTGGCTGTCTTCGGCGCAATCCGGCCCTAGGGAAACTAGAAACAACTTCAAACAAGACATCCAATAGTCTTAAAGTTAGTTGCAATGGGAGATGATCTCGCATGCAGCAAAAACGCGCCCATGCAGGAACTCTCGCCACAGCCTCGGGACTTGGCCTTTTCAACACAAGCACCGTTCATTGGGTCGCTATTGATGGTTTGTCTGCAAGTCTAGTGACTAGCCGGTCTTCCGACCTTCTTAATATGGAACATGGGTTGAAATGAGGGAGCGGGCCTCGTTAGGTAGCAACCCGATGTTGCCGATCAAGCACGGTCCATTGCGAGGTTGAGTACGAATTCTCGTGCCTGTGGCATCTCGGGCATGTGTAGTAATAAGAAACATGCAGGTGACTGAGCTCAGGTGATCTACAATTTCCCCAGAGCATCACAGCATCATCACATCACGAAAAATACTGTCATTTGGCTGATGCAGACCAGATGATGCTGTGACAGGCGGTGATGCAACGTCGATGCATGTCGCATGAAAGCTTGATGCAAATCTGGCAAGAACAATGACGAATTAGGTTCCTCGGCCCGTGAAGAGGTATAATAAGGTTTACAATATGATCAATAGCCGCATCAATAAGAATTCGTGTGGTGGTGGTCGACAGTTGATCAACACACGCTATATCGCCTGAATAGGATGGTCTGCCCCTCAAAATGCAACCCCATGTCCCTTGACGGCTAATTCCCGCACATGGAAAAAATTCCTATTGATGCAAATAATGTCCGGCAGTTCCAGCATCATCCCATGTACCCCTCAATATCGGTGTGAATTGGCCGAACCCCGGCCTTGGCTTTGGGGTTTGGACCCGTTCGGCCCTAGAGCCCGCGAGTCAAGTGGGTATTGCGTCACGGTGTCACGGGGGAAGAAGGACCGAGGTGTAAGGTCAGATCAGTTGCTATAAGAAGGTGAGATGAAGGGTGAGGAGGGGATTCAGCACACCTGAGGCTTGCTCTGTTTGTGGGGGACATCTTCAAGATGAAGTTTCCTTCAATTTCTAGGCTTGGGGCCTTTGGCCTGCTTGCAACCACTCTTGGGGGCCTCGTCGATCTGTCAACTTGCCAAAAGACGAGTGATCCTATCCAGGACAATGGGCTCACTGATCTTGTCCAATGGTAGGGAAATGTGGTTGCATCGAGCACGGCCATGACTAACCTATGTCTCAGGGATACCCACAGCTATTTCATCAACGGAGAAAGGCTGTTCATCTTCTCTGGCGAGGTAAGAGTCTGCCAAATCCATACCCTGACCTGCTCTAACACGTGAATAGTTCCATTATTGGCGTCTGCCTGTGTCAGTACCATCCTCCCAACCATGGTGCAAGTCCACTAACATTCACCAGCCCCGAGCTATGGAGGGATCTCTTGGAAAAGATGAAGGCCGCTGGCTTCAACGCCTTTTCCATCTACAACAGCTGGGGCTACCACGAGCCTGTCCCCGGCCACCTTGACTTTGAGAGTGGCGCCCACAACTTCACCTCCATCATAACACTTGCCAAGGAGATTGGCCTTTACCTGCTTATCCGACCTGGACCTTATGTCAATGCTGAGGCAAACGCTGGTGGCTTCCCCTTGTGGGTCACTACGGGAGAGTATGGAGGTCTGCGCGACGATGATGACCGGTTCACGGCAGCTTGGAAGGACTACTGGACCGAAATTTCCAAGATCATCAAGCCTCATCTGATCACAAACGGTGGAAATGTGGCCATGTTCCAGGTACCATATCCCCGAACCATTTGAAAGATGCGAAACTAACGAGATAGATCGAAAAATGAGTTGGGCTGGCAGTGGGACAACCAAGACAAGAGAATCGTCCATAAGCCTGTCGCCAACTACATGCAGCTGCTGCAAGACACTGCCAGAGATGCTGGAATCGACGTGCCATTGTTCCATAATGCACCAAACACTGTAAGTGTCATCCTTTATGGTGCTACCTAGTCGGATTGTTAACTAGGTGCAGCGAACATTTGCCTGGTCGAACGACTTTGAGCCCAATGCATTGGGCAACGTCGATGTTGTGGGTGTCGACAGCTATCCCTCCTGCTGGAGCTGCAACTTGAGCGAGTGTACTGGCACTAATGGTCAATACGTTCCTTATGTGAGTCTGACTGGAGTTATTCATGTCTTGGACAAACACTAACACTAGGTAGAAAACTCAAGACTATGTCTCGTACTTCAATGTTCAATCTCCGTAAGTTTTCCCCGATATTTGAGCCTTGACTTTCTTATTAACAATTCCCAGCTCCCAGCCGAACTTCCTCCCCGAGTTCCAAGGCGGCTCTTACAACCCATGGGGTGGACCTGAGGGAGGATGCCCCAGTGATATTGGTCCCGACTTTGCCAATCTCTTCTACCGTGATCTTGTGGCTCAACAGGCTACGGCGATCTCCCTTTACATGATGTACGGTGGCACCAACTGGGGTTGGTTCGCTTGTCCTGTGGTTGGTAAGTATTGAACGTAGCTTGAGATGGACTTCAACTGACTCTGTTAGCCTCGAGCTATGACTATTCTTCGCCCATCTCGGAGAACCGATTCATCTGGGACAAGTTCTATGAGACTAAGCTGCTTACTCTGTTCACCCGAGGTGAGATCTTTTCCTAAGACGATATTGAAATAAGTTTCTAATGGGATGGTAGCCGCACACGACTTGACCAAGACTGAGCGAGTGGAAAACGTGAGTGGCTTTGATTTTCGACATCACTAAGACGCATACTGACCCAACTAGAACACGGCTGCTTCTACCAACAAGGAGATTCTCGTCTCTGAGTTGAGAAATGTCGACAACGACGCTGCTTTCTATGTCACTAGGCACAGCTACTCTCCATCTGGTACCAAGGAACAGTTCAAGGTCAAGGTCAAGACCTCTGAGGGAGAACGTGAGCGTTTATGATTCTTTGAAAATTTCTCATCCAGATGCTAACAATGACAGTCTTGATTCCTCAGTACGCTGACTCCATCACCATTGACGGCCACCAGTCCAAGATCCTTGTCACCGATTTCAACTTTGGCAACAAGAAGCTTCTTTACTCAACTGCTGAGGTTTTGACACACTCTGCGTTTAATAAGAAGGAGGTTCTCATCCTCTGGCTTCCCGAGGGCGAGACTGGCGAGTTTACTCTACAAGAGCATACTAAGATCAAGACCACCAGCAAGGCCCTGAATGATCTCCAGGTCAAGGCTGGAAAGGAGAATGTTACTGTTACATACACTCAGGAGAAGGGACTTTTCACCCTCGGCTTGGAAGATGGATCAACCATTGTCCTTGTTGACCGCGAAACGGCATATCATTTCTGGGCTCCTCCTCTGGATAACCACCCGCTTGTGGATGCGAACAACACTGGTATGTTTATCCACAGCTCTGGAAAAATGGCTTCTAATGGTTTTATGTCTTCAGTTTTGGTTCAAGGCCCTTACCTTGTCCGCTCGGCCTCTCTCGATGAGAAGAAGCGCAAGCTCAATATCTACGGAGACCTGGACCAGGAAACCCAGTTGACCGTCTTTGCGCCAGAGTCCCTCAAGACCATCACCTGGAACGACAAGAGGGTCAAGATCACATCTAACAAGGGAAACCTATACACTGTCAAGCTCGACAAGCCTTCCAAGTTCAAGCTCCCTAGCCTGGGACCTTGGAAGTACACTGACAGCTTGCCCGAGATTAAGGCTGATTACAAGCCTTCTTCTAAAGCCTGGATTGGTAAGTTTTTTCGAACCCAACTGCTTGGTCCCTCTTTCTAATCTAGGTACTATATAGTCGCGGATCGTACCAACACTACCAACAATGTGGTGCCTGATCTCAACAACCCCGTCTTGTACGTTGATGAGTACGATATTCACTACGGCAACCACATCTACCGAGCCACATTCCCTACGACTGCCTCGCCACCTACCGGCGTTTACCTGAACCTGACTGGCGGCCTCGCTTTTGGTTATTCAGTTTGGTTGAACTCGGACTACATTGGCTCTTGGCACGGACGATCTTGGCTCGGCGCCAACGGCCAAGAATTCTCTTTCAAGAATGCCACACTCGGCAAGAAGGAGAACGTCTTGGTTGTCTTGATGGACAACTCAGGTCACGACCTTCGTGAGTCTGCACTGGCCCCTCGAGGTATCACCAATGCAACCCTTGTTGGCGCAAGCAAGGAGCGCTACAAGTTCTCTGAGTGGAAGATTGCAGGCACTGCGGGAAGCGGTGAGCCTTCCATTGATATCATTCGAGGACCGCTCAACGAAGGTGGCCTTTACGCTGAGCGCGTTGGCATGCATCTTCCTGGCTACCCAGACAACAAGTGGACGTCTTACTCCAAGAAGAAGACTCTGGAGAACCCTTCAGCGGGCGTCCGAGTGTACCGAACAACTGCAGACTTGGATGTGCCCAAGGGTCTTGATGTTTCTATCTCCTTCAAGCTGACCGCTCCCTCCGACTCAACATTCTCGCCTACCAAGTCTGGATACAGCAACCAGGTCAGAGCCTTGCTGTTCGTCAATGGATACCAGTACGGCAGATTCAACCCCTACATTGGCCATCAGACCTCATTCCCTGTTCCTCCCGGTGTGCTCAACTACAACGGAGAGAACACCATTGCAGTGACAGTTTGGAGCCAAAGCGCTGAGGGAGGAGAGATCAAGGTTGAGTGGGAGCTCGATTACGTTCACTCTTCTAGCTTTGATGTGAGGTTCGACAGCGAGTACCTCCGCCCGGGTTGGACGAAGGATAGACTGGAGTATGCGTGATTAAGTAGTATTCGCAGATAAATAGTTGAGAACTAGGTGCTTTGTGCAAGGATTGGCTGAGACCAAAGACTAGTCTAGAATCTATTCTCCGTGAAGATCCGCGGGCTTGACCATAACCCAGTTCTTGTCTGCTGTGACTGGAAGTCCCTCCTTCTTCTGGGCCTTGGAAAAGTCGGAAATCATTTCACGAATCTGCTTGCTGTAGCTCTCCTTGCGATCAACCCACAAGTGAATGCCTCCCTTCTTGACATCAACTCCGTGGAAGATCATAGGTCCGTCGCTGTCAGGGGTATCGCCGGCAGCTAGGATAGGCTTCTTCCACTCATCGATGTAGGTGAGAATAGCAGCCCACTTGCCGGCCTTCCAAGTAGCCGGGGCCCATAGGAACGGGGTCATCTTGGCGTCCAGGTTCTGCTGTTGGATTTCCTTGTCGTACTCTCCATCCTCAATTTGCTTCCGAGCAGTGGTGAGATTACCATTCTTTTCCTTCATGAGAAGGGTCACACCGATGACCTTCTCGGGAGGGACGTTGTAGCCGTACTTGGGGTCTGAAGCAACCATGCGGACAAGTTCCTCAGAGGCAGCGCTGACAACGTACACATCAATGCCGTTGGCCATGAGCTTGTTGTAGAGCTCCACCTGGCCCTCAAAGATCTTGGGAGGAGACACATCAATGGCCGTCACCTTGTCATCTTCGAAATAGGATGTCGGGATTGTCTCATTGAGGGCCATGAGTTCATCGACGTAGCCCTTGAGTTCGCGGAGGGGGAACCCGCTAAAGATTTGCGCGGCCCAAGGGTAGCAAACGGCATCCTCAATCTCGCACAGGCGGTTGTAGTAGCTGTACAAGGTCTCGTTGTGCGTATCCGTATCCTTGAAAGGGACGAGCTTGAGGGTCGGGTCCATGGTCTCTCGAGTCAAGATGCCCTTGTTCTCTAGGTAGGGTATCAGGGACTCTTCGAGATCGAACTGGTAGCTGGTATTGTCCATGTCAAAGACGGCGTAGGCACCAGTGTTGGCGTTAGCGGCAATCATTCGCTCAAGGGCCTTAGCGGCCTTGGGGGGCCAATGCTTGAGCTCAGGACCGCGAGTGCCATAAGTAGGAATGGCAACGGAGAGAGTGCCAATGTTTGCCAGGCAAAATGCCTGAGCAAAAGTGGTTGCGCTGGGCCTCATTTTGTGAAGATTGTCGAGAACGAGGGCGACTGAGGAAGAAGCTGAGGAGCGAGGGAAGAGCAAAAGCCATCCAAGATAACGACTCCAAGGGCTCCCTGGGGAGCTTATACCTTCTGAGACCGTGCGGGCCGAAGTTTCTCCCTTCATAAATAAGAGACATTTACGAGATGGAGTTCGGTGTTACCGACCTAGCTGGACGATCTTAGACACTTTGGTGTGGCTACCCCACCCGAGCGATAAATCAGGTTTTCGTCTCTTTGGCGCGTCGTGATAACGATAACATGGTGTTTTTGTGTGCTTTCGCCTAAAATGTCGAGTATTGTGAGCTCAGGCTACTCAATCATACCAATCTCTCCATATACATCTCTCGCTTTTGCCTCAATGACGACTTCTTCCTGTCCGATCTGCCAGAGCAACCACCTCATCTCCCGAGTTGCAGAGCAGGGTTGCACACGGGTGCGTCGTGAAACAGGAAAGGATCGACATGTTCGCATCCAAATTCCAAGAGAGTTCATTGGCCCCGGCCCGCCAAGCGTCGTATCGTCAGCCGGAGATGAGTATGAACCCTGTCTAGCTGGACATGGGGTAAGAGGACGTCAAACGGCGGAGGAACAGGGATGAGTTGAATAGTCAAGTTTTCCTTGATAAGACCCTAGGCTTTTCCAAAGTAGTTCAGCAGAGTATTGGCTCTCTGCGCTTTCTTCGGCGACCCCTAAACTTTCTTCCCAACCTGCAACACTTCCATAAGCTCTTCAAACTCGGCCTTGGGTACTTTTCCTCCGCTAGCCTCCTTGTGTCCACGAGCGAAGGACTCTCCTAGTCGTTCTCTGAGACTGGGATCGGCCGCGCCGTCGGCTGCTTCACGAAGAATCTCAATGATGTTGACTGGCGGGTCCCTGCCCCTAGCACATTTCGGAACACGGCAGGAAAAGTTGACCATGCCAGGTAAATATCCGTCGTTGGCCACCATGACGACTTCCAGCCTGCTGGAGGATAGATGCCCTGCCCACCGCGCGGCGATGACGTTGTGAACCTGGGCTGCCGAGTTGATGCGTAAGACGGCCACTCTTCCACAAGCAGAGAATTTTGGCGCAGTACGTGTGCATCGCTTGACTTCTGCATTGACTTCGGCTCTGGCTTCGAGTAGATTCTTGTCGCTGAGGAGCTCTTTCGGGGAGGAGGCAGCCCTCAGGGCCTCCCATGCTGTCGAGACATTGTAAGATGCGGTGCGGCGAGGAGCATTGATGAGTGGGATCGCCTGATAGAGAGCACTTCTTTTGTGCTTCTTGAACGTCGCCTCCATATCTGGAAAGGGTGGTTCCCACTTGACAGAGTTGCCCAAGTCACCATACGTGCCCAGGGCACAGAGCCAGTCGCATGTCTCTCTTACTCGTTTGTGCAAGTCAAGACAGATGAGATAAGTCAGCAGTGAACTTGTCGCGATCGGAGGACTGTTGCAAGCCGTAATATGAAGGGCATCTTGGGGATGATCCTTCTCCTCCGCGTAGTGGTGGTCGATAACTATTGCTTTATGGGGGGCCTCGATAAGAGGAGGAGACTGTTGTGAGCCTTGGTCCAGGACGAAGATGAAAGCGGGCTTGTAGGAGGCCATGGCCTTGCGAGACGCGTCATCGTGAACATTACCGCCTTTTCGGATAATATGGACTGATATTAGATCCTGGTCAAGGCCAAGGAGTGCCAAGGTCCGCTCCAAGATAGCTCCAGAGGTGAGCCCGTCGGCGTCTTTATCAGGAATGATAAGGGTCCGTTGCTTGGCTGAAACACTGTGGAAGGCTCTAATGAGTATATGTGACCCAAATAATTCTCTCATATGAACACCGGATCCTTGAGGAATGAATGACGTACCACTCACGAATGAAACGTCTTGCTGCCTTCAGCTTACTCTTTGGTGCTGGCCAGATAATATCACCGTTTGCATCTCGCAGCGAGGGAGTTAAATGGTACTCTGGCAGCTTTATAGCGGGACTGAAAGCACGACGTCGCTTGGTCGTAGGGCTTGTTGCTGTCGAACTTGCGGCGCGTTTCATCGCCTGGAGTCGATAGTAGAATGGAGCCGAAGACGAGATAGGATTGCTGTGGAGGAGTGACAATGTTTGTAGGACTTTTGGGGTCCGTCTCAAGTGGAAAGACATCTTATTGTCGCAAGTCTTTTTCCAGTCTTGGGCAGGCTTCCTATCTTTAGATACCCTATTAGAGGAAGTTCCACCTAAGGTATTGTCATCATAGAACAGGTTGAATGAAAAACGCGATCACGCGCTCAACGCTAGAGTGATCACGTAATCACTCTCTGATCGCCAAGATCACTGATACGATCCCCGATCAGCACCCTTAAGTACGGTAATCGGGTATCATATGTCAGGTAGATGATATATACTAACTTGCACTTTGCTACATAATAGCTACTTTAGTTAACAATATAACTAAGCTACACTTAATACCATTAAGTACATTACTAGACGTGACTTATACCTTCGCTCGGAATGACGCCACCTACCATGCAGTACCCACCTGCCGGTAATACCCACCTGCCGGTAAGCCAAAAAAAT
>NKCK01000376.1:0-21808 GCA_003946995.1 Fusarium oligoseptatum | reverse complement strand
TTAATAATTATATTTAAGATCTTATAATTTATTAATTAAGTAATAAATATTATTAATATATTAAGCTTAATATTTATTTCTTTTAATATTTTATATTATTTTATATAAGTATTAATTATTATTTTTATATTTTTTTATTAAGTCTTAATAAAAAAAGTATTTTTATTTAAGAAAAATTTAAAAGAGATTTATCTTAAGTTATATATAAATAGCCTTTTTTTTAGCTTTTTATATTTAATACCTTATTATTATTATATCCTTATATTTATTAAGGGACTTAAGCCTTAATATAATATAAAGATCTCTAAGGGTATTAGGCTATATTAAGTTAATTTATTTTTATATTTATTATATTTATATAAGGATATTATATAAGTTATGCTACTATACTAAAAGGTAATAATTATCTCTCTTCTAATTATTAGAAGAGAGACTCTTATCTCGGGCTATAAGGCTAAGGCAGAGGCCTCTATAAGGCCTTAGTAAAGGCAGCCTTATAAGGTTTTACTTCCTTATAATTACCTCCCTTCCCTTATAGCTTATCTTAAGCTATATATTATTATAAAAAAAAAAACTAATTATTACCGGGCTTATATTCCTTTGCCTTTATAGAGGGTACTTATTTAATAATAAGAGGTTATTTTATAATTTACTTTATAACTAGCCCTTATTAGGTATATAATATAGTAATTTTTAGCGATACCTCGAGGATTAATTAGGCGCCCTATATAATAAGAGGATTAATCTTATATAATATATTTAATATAGCTAGTTTTATTTTTTTAATTTATTAATTATTTATAGCTTAAGTATATTAGGGCTTTATATACTTAAGAAAAAAGAAGTAATTTAATAACTTATTAGCTAAATAAAAAATATAAGGCAAAGTAGTCCCTCTTAGGTAAATAATAATAAAGTATTAAAAGCTATAAGAAATAGGAATTAAACCTATAGCTTCTAGCTTTAAAAGAGAAATAATATTATAAGGATATTATATAAGTTATATTATTATATTAAAAGGTAATAATTATTTCTCTTTTAATTATTAAAAGAGAGGGGTTTATTTTAAGCTATAAGGCTATAGCTAAGGCCTCGTAGAGGGCTTAGTTATAAGGTTTTATTTCCTTATAGGTTTTAATATAATTTTAATTAAATTAATAAAAAAAGTCCTTTTAAGCTTAAAGTAATTATATTTAAAATATTTTACTTAGTTATAATAATAATAATAATATTAATATTTCTTAATAATTATTATATATATTATATTAATTATTATAAGATTACTTAATTAAAATAAGGTATTATTATTAATTAGCTTTATTATATAAGCTAAAGCTAAGGTATTAAAAATACTTTTAAAGCTTTAAAAAAAGGCAATAAGCTTATTAAATAAATCTAGTTATTTTTTATAATTAAGGTAAGCTTTATAAGTCTTTATAAAACTTAAAGCTAAAAAAAAGATTTTTAATATATTACTTTATTAATTACTTTTTATTTTAAAAAATATAATTTCTTATTAAGTAATAAAAGTATTAATATTTTTATTAAGCTTTTATTAAAATATAATTAAATATAAACCTATATAATATTCCTTATAGTAATCTCTTAATCTAATTATAATATAATTAAAAAAAGCTTTAAGCTAGCCTATATAGCTATTATTTTTTATAACTTTTTATAATATAAGAAAAAAAGGTATTTTAAAAGGTATTATTAAGCTTTATATATATATAAAAAAATTATATATTTAGGGGCTTTAATCACGCTATTATTAATAACTATTTTAACTCTTATTAAGATTAATTAATTATTAAAGTCTTTATATACACTAAAGCTAATTAAAAATAAGTAAAATTTAGTAATAACCTTTTATAATTAAAGATAGCTAATTTTTACTTTTTTAATAAGGTTTAATTAAAAAAAAAAGCTTTAATAAATATACTAAATTAGCCTTTAGGCTTAGCTATAAAAGGTATATAAAAAGGTTATTATTAAAGCTAAAGAAAAAAAAAAAAAGCCCTAAAGGCTTTTTCTTATTTAAGCTAAAATACTTATTTAGGCTATTAATTAATTAGGGCACTAAGCCTTAATTATATCTCCTTATATGCTTACCTTATATAGCTTAGGCTAAGCTAAAGCCTAGACTATAATATTAATAAATTTTATTTATTTTTTTTAAATATTAAATATTATTAAAAATCTTAAATTATTTTTAAAAATTTTTATTTAAATTTATTAATTATATTTTTAAATTATAATTTTTATTTTTAATTAAAAAAATTTTTATTTATTAAAAATAATAAATATTTTTTTTTAATAAATTATATAAATAAAATAGCTTAATTATTAATATAGCTAATTATTTATTTATTTATCTATATAAGATAGTTTACGTAAAGCTATGTATGGACTGGGGGCTTGGATGCGTGCGTGGCAGCTTGAGCGTTAAGAAGTGACCGTGGGAGTGCATTGAGTCATTCAAAGAAAGAGTCGGGGATGGGTGTGACTGCATCGTCATCACGTCTAGCATATCACCCACTGAGGACATGTCTCTGATCGTAGCGCATGACAGTTGTAAATGGCACCTGTTTCTCTAATCAAGGTGAAAACGAAACCGTCGCTTATATAGCTGACGACGTAAGGATGCTTGCTATAGGGTCAATGGGATTGACGGCAAAGTTAGGCTGGTTGTTTGACAGATGACTTCTTATCAACAACCCATTTGTTCGTTCACACAACAACCTGCCAAAAGATACGAGGCTCGAACATGGTATTAAAGGCCCTCATGCAGTTGTCCAGCACGGCGCTATTTACCACCACCACCACCACCACCACCACCACCCACAATCCACGGAAAAACAGCCGTGTGGCACAATGGCGGATGCATCTTCTTGGCCTTGTGTTATCCGACGTCCTCTTCCGCTCCGTCAGCGTCTAGGCATGCCTCGCCCTCTTCCGCGCAACGCGCGCTGGGCGGCACCAGGAGGGAGCGCGCCTGGTGCCTGCGGCTTCGCACTTTCTTCATTCCGGATCGTTTCATCCACACTCAGGATCAGGCAGCTGGCCTCGGTGGCAGCCTGAAGGGCGTTGATCTTGACTAGCGCTGGCTCCCACACAAAGCTATCCATCATGTTGGCGACGCCCTCATGTTGAAAATCCACGCCGGCCCAAATATTACCCTTGTGATGCTCGACGCGTAGCTTATTAAGGATATCTGTCGCATCGAAACCCGCGTTATCACATAGTTGACGCGGGATGATCTCAAGTGCCTTGGCGAAACTCTTGATGACAGCCTGTCGCTTATCCCGTACGTGGTCGGCATGGTGGCTGAGATAGGACGATACCTCCATCTCACAGGCGCCGCCGCCGCCAACGATAGTACGGTTAAGGATGGCGCGCTTCACAATCATGATAGCATCATGTAATGAGCGCTCCACCTCAGCGATAAATTGTTCCGCCCCGCCGCGCAACACCAGCGTACACGTTTTGGCCTCAGAACAATCTTCGAAGAAATTGAACCGCTCGCCACCAATTTGACGCTCCTCAAACTTGCCGCAACTTCCGAGGTGTTCAGGAAGGATATCAGAACATGTTGACTGGAGAACGGCGCCAGTGGCCTGGATGATGCGCTCCATATCCTCGCCAGCAACACGACCAGCACAGAAAACATCCCGGTCGGCAAAAAATTGCGTCGCTAAATCGCCGATGGGTAGCTTGCTGAGAACTATCTTGGCGCCCGTTTGATAGACGGATTCGAGCTTCTTATAGATGATTTGCCATTCCGCATCGACGATGGCCTGATACTCGGATACCTGCTCGACTCGCACCTCTGCGTTATCCTTCTCGGCCTTAAGCTCGAGCTCCACGTTGAGGCATGCAATCTTGGGCTGGATGAATGTCTTTGGCTGTTGTTCAAAGCCGGCGTATGAGAAGGTCTTCTTAAATGCCACACCGTTAATGAATAGCGAATCGGTTAATGAGCCGCCCGGGATCTTCTTGACTCCAATCAGCTTCTCGTTGAGATCTTCCTGATCCAGAGTAAGGACGGCGTCAACGGCCACTATAACTGTCAGCACGATCAAAGAGGCGATGGGCGGGGGCATACTCTTGGTGAAGAAGTCTGTGTTGCGCTTGATCAACTTGCTCGTCATGGCAGTAGCTGCCAGCTTGCTGAGGGTCTCTCTCTGATCCGCCACGCTCGTATCGATCGCGATCTCCTTGATCTTATTGACTGCCATTGCTGAAGCTTTCCTTAGCCCCTTGACAATAGTCTGCGGGCTGATCCCTTGTTCAACATGGTCTTTCATCTCTTTGAGTATGCTGCCAGCCAGCACCACCACAGAGGTCGTCCCGTCTCCAACTTCCGCATCTTGTGATCTCGCAATGTCGACGAGGATCCGTGCCGCAGGGTGGACAATGTCCAGAAGCTTCATAACGTTAGTCAGGCCCAGATGGAAACGGAGAGCTAGGGGCGCCCACCTTCATCACTGTTGCACCATCGTTCGTGATGGTTTGCTTGCCGTTCTCATCCACCATCAATAGATCACCTCCATAGGGACCAAGAGTGGACTTCAGGGTCGCTTGCACGGCAAGGCACGCGTTGATGTTGGAAATGATCTGGCCTTTGCCCTGGGAGGTGTCCGTTCCTGGCGGGGTCGAGTCAGCGCGTGTGTGAAGCTTCCCATGGAGGCGTACCAACCCTCCTTGAGGACAATGATGGTCGGTGTTTGACCGCCGAAGGACATTTTGAAGTATTGGCGAGTCGGGGGAGTTTGATCTGGCGCTTCGGCAGCTAAGGTCGGAGAAGCTGCTCGCCCCTCGGAAAGATTTTTTGGGAGCTCTGCGGTAGATGCCTACCTACCTAGGTAGCCCCTCTTTAGGCGTGATACTTCACGTGACCATCCTTGGATTGTTCCGAGCTTATCGATAACTCCACACTGATTAGGTAATGTTTGCCAAAGAGGAACATTAAGAACCGAAGCTACATGGGACACAAACTCTTCGGTCCAAACACGCAACCCTACCCCCAATCCCCATCTCTTCCAGTGCATTCCTTATCCACCATAATCCCACCCGTGCTGGTCGTAAGCCATGGGCTGGACACTGGGGGCAGTGCCAACGCGCCCATTCCAACCTGTAAGTCGGAAACCAGGCCTGGAGCAATTGTCGTTATAGCAACATAGTTCAGATCCGACGAGATCCATAGTCTCGTTACAGTGAGGGCATGGAATTGACGCCATTGCAAAGGTTGAGGAAAAGGCACGGTAGCTGTGAACTTGACAATATAAATCGGCTACACAAAGCACGTCAGGAACTCAGTTCGGAGTGACCGGATATTCGGAATATTTATAGCTGTGAAGAAGAGACCTAGGTACCTACCTTCCTAAACTACTAAGGTACCTACCTGTCTACATCCATTCCAATTCCAACCGTTTTAGAAGTTCACCTCGAGAATACCTTCAACGACGAAACTAGCTAGATCCTCATGCAACCGTTACCCGGACCCAGCGGCTATTGGGGTCCACTTCATTCGGCACGTCAACTTGCATTCGATTAGCCTAGCCTTCCTACATCAACTTCGTCACTGCCATTAATTCACATTCTCCCCAACTCCAAGCGGTCCATATTCTCGAAAGACCTCAGCGGTAAAGCCATAGTAATAGTCCAGTACCGCATCTCTTACGTGTATAAACATCTTACCTGTCTCCCATGTAGGTAAACGCGCGCTGCTTTCCTCATATGTGGATGACATCCAGATGGCGTCTCCGCCGCCACCCCCAGCACCAGGACGCGCAGTCCAAACACTCATCCTTATGCTTGTCAAAGCCTCGCGCCACAAGCTCTTGCGAAGACTCTGGAGAAAAACAGATCGGCCTTTTTCACATATCTAATATTTGCATCAAGACCAGGCAAGACGGGAACCTGTCCGAAGCCTACGCCATGCAGTTCGTCGCCAGTCAAACATCCATCCCGGTGCCAAAGGTATACTACGCTTTCGTCCACAAGGGAACATCATACATAGTTATGCGCCACATCAAAGGACAAATGGCGGGATACGACTGGTCAACCCGTTCAGAGGAATCACGGACGCGAATACTGGAGCAGCTACGGGGCATGGTCACGGAGCTTCGCTCTATTACACCCCCAGAAGGGGCACAAGTTGGCAGCATCAACGGCGGGCCTTTCTGGGACTGTCGTCTACCATCACGGGACTACTGGGGTCCGTACTCTACTGTGCGCGAGTTTCACCAAGCACTGGCCAATGGTATTCCTTGGGACTGTGACTGCACTAAATACCCTGACCTTGCCGAGCTCCTCGCATTCTATCGGCAAGCAGAAAACAAGCTGGTCCTGACCCACGGCGACCTGAGCAGCCTCAATATCCTTATCCATGGGGACACTGTGGTGGGAATAGTGGACTGGGAGACGGCAGGGTGGTTCCCGCCATACTGGGAGTACACAACTGCAAAGTACGTTAACCCCCAGAATCCATTCTGGGCGGATCCAGTTGACCAATTTATAACGCCTATGCCAGAGGAGTTGAGGATGGAAACTATTAGGCGTAAATATTTTGGGGACTTCTGATAAATCTATTTATTTCTCTAGCATCAGGCGCCGCCGAAACCTTGGGTCATTTCAAGGAGTTCGTTCCAGCCCATCAATTATATCCCAGGTTGCAGCCTTGTTCTGATCAAAACTTTCCTGTCCGTCGAAACGATGAGCCACATCTCTGGCCTGCGTCGCCAATTGATTGCCGTACAAGAGCGCGCTTATTTCCCCCTATGTGCAATTTTCCAACCTCGACCCATTCTTGCTCGCGTGGCTTTCCTTGACCGATGCCATCACCCCGCCCACACACGGACAATGTCAGTCCAGCCCAAGGTGTTTCCGACGGTCGGTTTCGAGGCTCTCCCAGTAGAACAGCCAATAGAAGAAGAAAATCTGCCCAACTACAAGGCCGCGAGGTACTACCCTGCTCATATCGGCCAAGTCCTGCAGCACAGGTATCAGATTGTGGGCAAAGTAGGATATGGTGGAGGATCAACCGTCTGGGCATGTCGCGATCTCGAGTACGTATCTTCAGCATGGAACCCTTTTTGAAACCATTCAAACTAACCCAGCGGTCTTGCCCAGGGAAGATACACTAGCGACAATCAAGATCTGTACCACCGGCAAACGTGGCACTCAAGATGCCCTGCAGGAGGTGGCTATTTCGCATCATATCAAATCCATCGACGCGCCGCACCACCCCGGCAAACAGCGACTCCGTTTAGTGTTGGACAATTTCGTGATTGAGGGCTTGAACGGCAGCTGCCATCAATGTCTCGTTTTTGCGCCACTTGGCCTTCCCTTGACCCGGTTTAGACGTTTTTTCCCGGGAAACGCGCTTGAGACGGATGGATTGCGATTTACCCTACTTTGGCTCATCATGGGTTTAGACTTCCTCCACCAAGCCGGCGTGGTCCACACTGGTACTGTTTGATCTCTCTTAGTACTTGTTGTCGTTCTGGCTGACATCCATGGCAATGCTTTATGCAGACCTGTCCCCGAATAACATCCTTGTTAGCTTCAACCCTGGGGAGGAGTGTGCATTCGATCAAATCGAAGACCTCGAGCTTACAACTCTGACGCCGCGCAAGGTGCTGGCGGACCGCTGCATCTACCTTTCCTACGAGCTCGGCATCACCCATGGCCCAGCGGTCATTACTGACTTTGGTGCTGCTCGCCTTGGAAACCCGGAGAAGGACGAAAAGCATACGGGTGATGTTATGCCAGGCCCCTACCGAGCCCCAGAAGTCATCATGGGTGCGGAGTGGGATTCCAAAATTGACATGTGGTCTCTCGGAGTCATGGTGAGTTACTCTGCTGCGCCAGTGGTGACGCACACAGTCAAGACGGCTAAGGGTATTACAGGTATGGGATCTCTTCGAGGGTGGTCCTCTATTCCGCGCTATCAGAGCCAACAACCTGGATGACGAACTCCATCTCGCAGAGATGGTGTCATTGTTAGGCCCGCCGCCCAAGAAATTTCTCGAGAGGCATGAAAAGTCCCGGCAGTATTGGGACCTTGAAGGTGTGTTTTGATCCGCATCTAAAAAAAAAAAATATTGTCCTGGGTTGGAAGAGATGCACACGCTGATCAAGCCTCCTTCCAGGAAACTGGATTGCCTCGACCCCCATTCCAGGCCAGTCTCTTGAGAGCCGTGAGACGAAATTGGATGGTCAAGAAAAAGCAGCAGCTCTTGGCTTTTCTACGAAAGGTCTTGTGTTGGCTGCCCGAAGATCGTAGTTCGGCTTGTCAACTGTATGATGACGGGTTTTTGAAAGGTTGACCTCTGGAGGCCGTCCATCTCGTCCACGAGTTCCAGGGGCGAACAGTCTCGCTTCGCCGTCTCGCAGTCTACCAAAACCACGTTGCGTTGTGCCTAGCCCACACAAGAAAGTGAGGTTCGTTGATATCGCCAAGCGTAATACCGAGCTCATGCATCCGTCTATGTCCCCTGGCCATGCGGCCCCGGCAAATTGTACTGTCTCAGCCCTGACGAAGGTAGCCTTCCCTATCTCGGGGTCCCTGGCTGCTTGGCCGTGGTTCCAATCTCTAGTTGGCAGGAGCTCGCCAAGCAGGATTCCTCAGCCCCGCGAAACGTACATAGCGCTGTGGATATATGGTTCACCCGTTGCCTATCGACAAGGAAGTGGTAATCGCTGTCGTCCGTGTCATCGTCGTCGATGAGATATGCAAGAAGCCGGATATTAGCGTTCCTTTATTATGAAGGAATCATTGCGGAGAAGAGGTACTGAGACGACAGGAGACTACTGCGAGATCGGTAAGGATGTGTTCTAGATAAAAACGGCGGCTGCGCAGCATGACTCCTTGAGACGACGTGATTAGACAAGAGTTATCAAGAACTAGAAGGTGTGCCAAGCTAGAAGATGAGAGCCTGGGAGCGCGAGACAATCAATTTGTACAAGGGCTCAGCGATGCCGTGCTCCGGCCGGCGGAATAGACCCTGGGACGGAGGAGTGTGAGCATACGCGCTATGTCAGTTGGTCTCTGATAGCGGGCCTTAACCTCCTAGGAGGTGTAGACAATTAGCCTTGCACAACACAACTCCTCTTCCATCTGCATCAAACGCTGTCCAAGGTCTTCTGTCTTGTTCTCTATCAGCCTCGCAGCCCTTCTTTTTAATCTATAACCCCTCATCCTCTGACTCTTTGCGTCGCTTGGCTAAAAAGAAAAAGGAGAAAAAAAAGGGTCCAGAAGTGAAAAATACAATCAGTTTTTATTCACCATCGATCCAAGTCCTGTCGGGACAAGACAACCTTCTCTGCATTCCGCATTGCACTGGGCTGCCATTCACGTCCCCTTTAGGTAGCCGGCCGGCCACCTCTAAACGTCCCTCTAAGCATGTCACATTCAGACACCTCGTCTTGCATACGCATGGTGCCCTGACAACTGGTGATCCCAACCCCACACTGGCTTCCTTTCTGCGAGAAAAAGTGCTCCTGCAGCTTTCCCCTAATCGGGTGGCTTTCTCCCCCCCCGAGGTGTGCCTTCCATTGAAGGCTGGATTGACGCTCCACTAACCCGTGCCTCTGTTGCGTGAAGCTCGGTTGCCTTGCTCGTACCATGAATGCATCCTGTAGATCTTCTGATGCAGCGTCCAAAGTATCTATCAGCAAGCACCGCAGGCTCAAGAACCTCAATGCAATACTCTAGAAAGCCCCAAACATCCAAAACTCAAGACTCATCAAGGTACACAGAACAGGCGACACGACTCCATGTAGGTAGACTAATGACAACCATCCAGCCCCTACGAATATGTCTAGCACGGAGCAGATCAGGATCCCTACTGACGAGGAGCTTGCGAATATGGAGAAAGGCGGAGAGAGTGGCAAAGAGAAGCGCAAGAAGAATGAGAAGGAGAGGGTCGCAAGGGAGCGTCAGGCAGCCTCTGGATAAGCTTACCAATCGTAAGGATAAGAAGAATTGAATCAAGGTAGGCAAGCGACGAGAAGAAGCATGTTAACTCGTGTCGGTCGACTGACTCGACACTCCGGAGTAGTTAGTTTGGGATGATATCTGGATTAGTAGTACTGTCTAATGACAGAAAGCCAATGAAATCGAGGCAGCGCGTTCACTCTATTGACCCACCAGTATAAGCTCCCTTCTCTGCTTTATCCCAGTGACATTCTAGCCAACCTTGTATTATATATAATCACTGCCCAGCCTTGCGAACGCGCCCAGCCCATGCGTCCTCATACTTCAAGAGCTGGACTTTAGTGTGCTGCACGTATTTCTCCATATCAGCCTTGAAGTGATCAGGCATCTCAGGCGCAATCCCTCCTGGATGATGCTTGTAGAGCACTTCCCAATAGATGGCGTCGATATAATCGGTGTGGGTGGCCGCGTAGTCAAACCATACACGGTCGGTGTCCCAAGAGTCGAGCATACAAGTCGATAGCGGCGTCTCCCCGAACTGATATTCCATCTGCTGTTCTTCAAGTTTCATGGCGTCCAGGAACTGGTCAAGTAGAGGTCGATACTGTTGCAGAAACCAAAGGAAATAACCCCTATCAAGACACTGCTCTGGCAGCGCCTTGAATAGCCACAGAGGCGGGTCGCGACTAAACTGAGCCGGCATTGCGTTGGTGAACTCGAGGTCGATAAAGCCAGTAATCTTGCCCGTCATTGGGTCCACGAGGAAATTGCGCGGGTTGAGGTCTGGGTTGAAGATGCGGAATGGGCCCAAGTTTTCGTCTGCAGCGCAGAAGTGGCCAGTGAGCTGTGCGAAGCCGTATCGGGCTTTGTAACGGCGACGAGCCATCTCGGAGATCTTGTTAAAGTTGTTGGATGAGTCAAGCTGGCGAGACTCGGTTTGCTCCAGGTACAGGGCATTGAGGTTGCGCAAGTTCCAGAGCTGGACCGCGTGCTGCGACGAAACAAAGTCGAAATAATCGCTGGAGCTTTCAAGAGGCCCAGAAGGCCAGGTATCGGTTGGGAACTCATGAATCCCGATAGCGAACTGGTGCATATCGATGGTGAGGGGTCGCTTGGTGATGGCCCATCCTCCCGTGGCCTCGTCCTTGGCGACAGACCCAATACCCTTGAGCGGCAGGCGATGGGGTCCAAGGTAGAAAGAAGCCAGCTGCCTGTAGATTCTGAATCTTAGCTCGTCAGAGGGTTCGCTCTTTAGGAACTCGCGGAGGTTATCACCCGGAACCCAGTCCATCAGGATGTAAGGGAGGTCAAGAGACGATGGGTTGTTATCAGGCAGCGTGCCATGACTGTATACATGAGGGAGAGGAATGCTCGTCTCTTCCTTGAGGAAGTGCATCCAGGCGGCCTCATCTGCTATTTTCTCTTGAGCGATAGCGGCGGCCGCGTGTCCAGGTTTGGGAAATTTGAGGGCAACGTCGTTGCCATCGGAATCAAAGCTGAAGCGGACCACTCTGTTATAGGAACCGTCACTAATGCCGCCAGTGAACTTGGCCGGACCACGACCGTGAACATGGTCAGAGACAAAGGGCTCTAGACCGCGCAAGTGTTCCTCTGTGAGGCTTTTATTCCAGATACGGTACGCATCAGTACCTTCAGCGTATGTAATAGCATCATAATTGACAGCGAGTAAGGCCATGGTGAAAGGTGAAGCTGGAATGTATGTTTTCAACGATACCTACAGGCAGGGGCCGGGGGGCTTTTCAGAAGAGGGCTGTCCCTTGACGAGCAAATCAAAAGGCTAGGTGGACTACCTTGAGGATGCAAGCAAGGATCGTCATCTCAGAGATTGAATGGCTCAGGATTCCAATGCTCGTCGCACTCAAGACAAGGCAGGTACGGCATCCATGGCTCTGGCATTGGCGAATTGTAAAAATTGAACTTTTTACATTGTCGGCAGCTACCTAGGTACACTCAATGCATAGGTCATCATTCCAAAACCTTCCCTTCCACAGAAATGCCCGTCGTCACTATGATAATCCAAAGTCAACATCCGCCTCTTCCATCAATCATCACACCCATTGTTCTCGCAATCATGTAAACCTGATCGGTTGAGATGCCGAAAGTCTGGCAGAATCCAATGCATCCTCCAACCCTCCCCCCCCCCCCCCCCCAAAAAAAAAAAAAAAAAAAGGAAAGGTGCCACGGTCCTGGACTCTGGAACGGCTCAATAGTTGCTTTGCTTGCGATGGCTTCTCGATGCGAAATCGGCCTGTGACGAGACGGCTGGCTTCTTGGTTCTTTCTCTCCGCTTTGACTCCGGCATCACCATGTTCGGAATTGTTGGGCAACCGAGGGGAGGAACTTGGTCCCGCCGAGTGATCAGTCCCTGGCCATCGAAGCACTTTACAAGCATCTATGCAGCTGAGTCGCGCTCTTCCGGACGCTCTTGACGCCCAGCCAAAGGCCTCAGCAAGTGACGCTTGATGATGTCTACCAAAAATCATCATCCCTCTTCCTTGAACCACCATTGCTCTTGCTCTGACCACGCACCATGGCCGATATCAGAGGGAACTAGACTTGGGCCAGTGAAAGCATTATCCGAGCTATGTCTCCGAAGAGCGTCATTTGTCTATTGCGATCCCCATGCAGAATGTCTCAAGTCTCAGGAAGCATACGTCTATCCTCGTGGTTTGCTATGATTACGTGACCAATCGTGGCCAAGTACTTATAACGTTGATATGGCTTGGCAGGTTATAACAGGTTTCCCCTCCTTCATGGTCGATGTCCCAGAGACCATACTAGTCACGCTCGTCTTCCTCGTCGTCGTCAAGCCAAGAGACGGTACCATTCGAATGCTTGTGGTAATAACGTCCGCTCATGGCGTCCTTCTTCCAGTAGCTCTTGTACTTGCTGTGATAGGAAGAACCGCTTGACGATCCTTGCGAGGATAGAGCCTTTCGCTTCTGGCCACTGCCATGGGTGGAACTGTGTGTGGACGGGGGACCCTTGGACAAATTCGGTGTCGAATGCGAGTGGTGCGATTTACTGTGCTTGGGTCTAGACGATGTAGGGGGTGTTGGCTGGTAGACAGGCTGTGGTTCAACGACTTCGTAGTCGTCCTCGTCTTCGTACGCATGCGTCGTATCCAGAGGCTCCAGGTCGGGTACAGACAGAGGCGGAACTCCTTCGGCGATAGGATGGAGGCTGTCACGGGGTTGCCTCCAGTAATCCTTGAGCTCGTCCCTGAGTGCATAGGACTCTTCCCTTGCAAGGTCCTGGGCGTTTCTGAGTTGCTTCCGGCCCTCCTTGTATCCTGCGTGGGAGTCCATGAGGCTTAGTGACTTGATCAGGTACTGGTGGTACTCGAGCGTGCCGTCCTCCGTTTCGGCAGCGTAATGTGCGAAGAGGTTAAGGTTGTTGCCATCCGTGGTGAATGTTGTGACTTTTGCGTGACCAGCGAGGTAAGGTTCCTTTGCGGCATCAAGGGCCTGGTTTCTGGCGTAGACTAGAGCCGCGCCGTCATAGGCAGCTTGCATTCTCGCTTCTGCCATGCTCCCGTCCGGGCCTGTCCACTCTCCGGCTATGTGCGGTAGCGTAATGGAATGGGGGTTATCCTTATAAAGGACGGCGCCACGGACGTGCCTGTCGATCAAAAACGGGCGGTATTCTTCTGCCTCGACGCCCTCGATAAAGTCGGGCTGCGGGGCGGATAGGCCATTATTGAACCCAACGTCCTTTGGGTAGCCCGTAAACGCTTGCTTGAACACCTTCTTGTAGCCCTTGCGGGGGTATTCCTTCAGAAGCCTCCCACTGGCCTCGATGACTATAGTTGCCTCGTTGGGGGCTGTCCCGACTGTATGGGCGTAGTCCTCGTAGGCTGACTCGGGCGGCGAGGCGGTTGCCCGCGTCCTCGCAAGTCGTCTGTGGATCTCCTCAAGGTTCATGGGAGGCTTGGAACTGAAGGGGTCAAGGATGCCGTTCTCTCGGGCCTGGGTAGCAAACTCAGAGGCCGTAGTCGAGAGGGTCTCCGTACTCGATGACTCGGTCGTGGAGTCACGGTGGATGGATCCCTTCTTGGATCCCTTGTAGTTGTTCCCCAGCTTGTTGAGGCGTGCCAGGTTCTGTCGTGTCAATCGTGCTGGCTCCGAGGTTAGTCGCGTCGTCCATACTCGCTTTGTCCGTGGTTCGGCGTCGTCGTCGCTGTCTAGCTGTCGTTTTCGGGATGGTGGATTTGCTGGAACTTGCTCTTCTTGGGTTGGCAGAAGTTCTGCTTGCAAGAGATCCGGAGAGGTTTGTTTCTTGTCCATGGTGAAGAACAAAGAAAGAAAGAGAGACTTCCTTTTACAATGAGTTGGTCGATAAAATACCTAGGCCGGCTAGATGTCGCGGCGGCTTCGGGCGATGTGGTTGATTGGGCGTGGACGAAAATCTTAAGCAATAGTTGCGGCGGCTGCTAATCAGTTGCATGTTGACATTGAAACATTTCCCTAATCTGCTCCAGATAATGTTCTCTTTCTTTGACCTTTTCACAGATAAACTCGGACGAATCAGGAGCCCAATACGGCGCCACCAATCGCTCAAATTCCTCCCAGTCCCTCACAGCTGTTGTTCCGTATATTGGCTGAATGTGCTGGAGGAATAGGTTGTAGAGCCCGCTGAGACTTTCTATGGCACTGAAGTACCAAAAGCTCCCAGTCTTCCACCCAGCCCGCATTATATCCGCATAGCAGGCGTCACTTCCATGAGCCTTCTTCTCCTCCAAGTCAAATGCCGACATGAACTCGTTGTGTCGTTCACTGTAGGCAACTAAATGCTCACCGGTAATTTGATCGATAGCTCGATTGGTCAACCAGTATGGCGGGTGCAACATCTCTACCGGCTGGGAACATGTCCATTCAAGGTCGATGAGGCACGTCACATTCCAATCATCGTCCACGAAGATGTTGCTTGGGTGAAGGTCCGTGAGCATAAGGATAAAAGACCTACGTTGTAGCTCCCGGTTGGTGAAATGTGGCAGAAGAGCCCGCATCATAGTCAAAGCAGAGAGCTGGGACTGTCCGTCGGCATGGTCGAGGATCGTGTTGGGTTGATGGCGAATTCGATTGTCATGACATGCCAAAAGATCTAGCAAGTATGTGTCGGATGTGACGTAGGTCAGGTCTCGGGGAATGCTCGTCCGAATTCCCTGATTCTCAAGCTGGTGGAGCTGAAGTGCCAGCGGTCGATTTGTTAGGGTAACCACGCCATGATTATCCATTGTCAAGGAACCAATTCGAGGGAACTGGACTCGGGCCAGTGAAAGCATTATCCGAGCTACGTCTCGGAAGAGCGTCATTCGTCTGTTGCGATCCTCATGTAGAGTATCCCAAGTCTCAGAAAGCATACGTCCATCTTCCACATAATCCACTATCAAATATCCAGATGTGAACTTCTGTTGGTGTGGATGGATCACGTAGTCAGAAGGTGCAGCTCCCTAGTGCCCATAGTATTGACCGTCGCAGATACCAGCCGAGTCGTGAGAGGAGGGGCGCTCGATCGAGGGCTGTAAACTATGTACATACACTTCCGTCAGTCGACTCCAATACCAAACTCTCGATCTGGGTTCCTTACGCTTGGGCCACTAGGGAAGTTAAAGCCCCAGAGATGGGGTATTGGAATTGACGGGGAGTGGGATTGTATCCATGCGTAAGTAGCAGCCTCGCAGCGGAGTTTCTCATCAGCATTGCCTGGATGTGTTGATTCCCCAATCTTGTATGGCAAGGGAAACCGGATCATGACCTTCTTTCGGTCATTGACGTATACAGGAATGCAAATATTGAAGCTACCGTGAGTCCATTGGTCGACCCATGGAACTCGGCACGAGGCTCTAGGGATGCCGAGGTGATGCGATACAATGGATTCAATTTCGTTGGTGTGAGCGTGGAGATAGTTGCAGAAGTTCAACCGCTTTTCGGGGTACGACAGCTTTTCGAGGACGTCATCTTCTTCCTCTAAAGCTTCCGACAGTGTTATTCTGCCAGTCAGGAGTGGAAGTGATGAGGACGGCGACATCTGAAGCACGGGAGAGAGGGTGTTTGAAGAACATGTCGCTGAGGAAAAGGGGAATTGTCCACCAAGCCGACAATGCCATAATTACATAAGCCACTGGGTGGTCATGGGGACTCATACGATCATATAATTATTATACGGCTAGGCATACAAATAAGATCTATTATATAAGAGAGATATATATACAAGTAAGAGGTCTTTCTCTTTGCCGACCACGAGGCGTATTCTAGACTATATGTTACAGTGGCTTGGCTTATTGTCGTGAACGTGCCGGGGAAGACCACAAAGCCAGCAAGGAAGAGCCAGTTCGTGACTGCAGCAAGGACGCAGTAAGCGCTGGGAACCTGTGAGCTTGGATAATCATGGGGTTATACGGGGTCAATCGCTGGGTGTGCTAGGCTCAGGGCCGCCGAGCCCATCACGTGAATATCTTCAGGACAGTGCCATTGTGATTGATCGTGGACGTTGTTGTAAGTTATCGCCAATTTTGACCAAAACGTTGACAATTACGGAGTAACGTACCTGTGGCAGAGTACTCTCCTCATTGTCGATATCGCTCTCCTCTCCAACAATTGGAAGCACTTCAGATGGCTTGATGCCGGATGACTGATATCTTAGTCAACGCATGTGGCTGTGAGGCTTATGAGATTCTTGAGTGCGCATGAGGACGCAATAAGGTAACTCGCAAGGGAGAGCGAATCGTCAACTCATGCTGTGTACTAGTTCCTCGCCTTGACGAAGCGCAGCCTCGATCGCATTGCGGCAACGAATATGGCAACTTCTATTAGTCTTGCGACAGTGCAAATCAGCACCATCAACGACCAACTACCGATCCCACATGATGTGATTGTTGTCAGTTCAAAAAGGCGAATTCATTTCCAGTGGGACAACATCACTGGTGGAGCTGTTGCCGTCTGGAGACATCATCAAGACTCCCTTGGCAGGAGATAGCCGAGAGGAGGATTGTCGCAGGGAGATGGCCATTGAGGTCGACATCTACAAAAGGCTGGGAGAACATGCTCGGCTTGTGAGGATGAAACGCTGGGATCCCGATGCCTACACTCTAACTTTGGAGTATATGCCTAACGGCACTCTGGAAAGCTACCTGCGGTCTCACTTCGAGCAGATCCCGTCGTCCCAAAAACTTGGCTGGATCTCGCAGGCTGCCGAGGCTGTTTCCCTCCTCCACGTGAACGGTATAATCCATTGCGATATTGGACCACACAATTTCCTCCTAGATGCCGACTTTAACCTCAAGATCGCCGACTTCAGCGGCTCATCGCTTGATGGGTCACTCGCAATGGTGTGTGCTGGGACGAGATATGCGATGCCTGACCCCGAATGGAAACCCAGGCAGCCGGCCAAGGTGGAGGAGGATCTGTTTGCTCTTGGTTCTATGATCTACTATATCGTTACGGGCGAGGCGCCTTATGAAGAACTACCGGATGATCAGGTTGAAGAGAGGTTTTTGGATGGAGTATTCCCGCCTGTGGGTGGTTTACTATGTGGAGAAGCCATTACATTATGCTGGCATGCTAAAGCCTATTCAGCCCAGGCCATTCGTGAGATGGTAGATGCTCTGTTCGAGCAAAAAGTCTTGTAAAATTAAGGCCTATCTAGCGTTGAGAGAACCCCTTATCTCGATGGTTAGGACATTGCTCGCGACGGGTGGTCTGGCCGGTGTGCGACTTTTTTGTATCCTCATACTGAGTTCCGGAGGTTTCGGCAGCAGTACGTTTGACTAACCGTCTAGTGGTGGTGTCGCATGCATTGGTGCACCCCTTCCAGTGAATCTGAGAAATAATAATGGTGCATATCTCTGGTATGTGTTAGTTATCGATTATCTATGGTATGGAATTGTACTTACTCTATTGGACTCTGATAAGAGTGTAACTGATCTTAAGACGGTTGTGTAAGGTTGTGAGAGCTGTAGTTGAGTGAGAGCTGACCTTGCGATGCTTGCTTGTACTTAAGGCCTGGGGAACTGGCACCAAAATGACTGCTTCAATCAGTCTCACGACGGGAGAAACCAGCGCTATCAACAGCAAGCTACTAACACTCTCTTGCGCTTTACTGTGCATCAGCAGTGCATGAAGCTAGTTCTCGTTCTCGCAACCCTGGCACATATTGTTTGCAGACACCTTCAAGTCAATACGGCTGCTGGATGACGGTGATGAGTTATTCAAGCTGGGTGGTATTAGGTGTTGTTTCTGGGGCTCATCGCATCGTGGAGATTTCTTAAGAGGGTACCTATAGTATATACCATTACCTTAATTTTAGAAGATCCTACGCCGGGCCGACCCGTTGGCCTGCATGGTCTCAGAAGCAAGGATCCCCAATCTACTTCCAAAATGGTTAATGGTGGATCCTGTGGTGTTCATCCCCATTTCCTAAGCGGCTGGAGCATCATCAAGCTTGCAATTTTGCAATGTCCATCACGGTCGAGATTGAGGACGACGGCGCTGTGGATTATGAATGGGCCATCAACCAGGATGCCAATATCCTCGAGAGGCTAAAGTATCTTCCGGCGAGGAACGAGCTTTATAATTCGCTTTGGACGAAACGAAAGACCATCTGTTCCCTCATCAGGCACCAGCTTGGCCTCGATCACCGCGATATCTGCAACGTCGCATCCCCACGGGAATGGATCCAGGGCAGTTTCAATGTGTGTATACCGGTCGAAGTCCAGTCGAATCATTTGCACCAGAAGTATATTCTGCGATGTTGCCTACCACATAAGCTTGCTGAAACCAGCTACCCTGGCACCATGGACGAGAAACTTCGTTGTGAGGTAGGCGCATACGCATGGATGCAGGAGAGTTGCCCCGACATTCACGTCCCCTATCTCTTTGGATTTGGTTTCTCAGATAATACGCATGTAGGCTTGTGTTGTTCATGCCTTGACGTGGTTGATGGACGCTGAAAGATGGTAGTTCACACATGAAGAATACCGCCCTTGGTATTTCCGCCTCGCTCGGACAGTGCAGCGTTGCTTATGTGCCCTTCTTCGATTCCCGGTCCTCTCGCGTTACACAACTAACCCAATGACTCACTGCCTCCCGACGGCGTATATGCTACTCGAGCATATTGGCCCTGATACAGGGCAGATGCTTTCGATTACATGGGATAAACGCAGAAGCGAGCCGCAATATCAAGAGCGATTGTTTCGAGGCCTGGCTCGAGTTATCCTATCTCTCGCTCGAATTCCCCAACCCCGAATCGGGTCTTTGCGGTTCAACAACAACTGTTCAGTCACGTTGACGAACCGGCCGTTGACACACCAGATGGTCATGCTTGAAAACGAGGGTATACCAAGGACGATGGGAACGACCGACACATATCCATCTGCCGAACTATATGTGACAGATATGCTTACGTTTTACGACAATTGCCTCCTCAGCAACCCCAATGCGGTTTTCGACGATGAAGATTGCCGGGAAAAGATGGCAGTCAAGACGCTGCTTCGCGCTCTCTCCCATCGCTTTATCAGAAGAGAGACACGAAACGGGCCTTTCATCCTACAACTTACCGACTTGCACGCGAGCAATGTATTCGTCGATGACGAATGGAACCTCGTCTGCCTAGTCGACCTGGAATGGATCTATGCCTTGCCCTCGGAGATGCTGGCCGTACCTTGCTGGCTGACCGGGCATGGCGTAGATGAACTAGAAGGAGAGCTTCTGGAGGAATTCGAGGAAATGAGACTTGAATTCATGCGGTTCTTCGAGGAAGAGGAGCAAGAGTTAGTTTCCCGCCATAGCCTGTCACTTACGAATATTATGGATGAGACATGGACGTCAAAGGGAGTGTGGTTTTGGCATTGCATCAAGTCTCTACATGCTATGACCTCTCTCGCCCGTGCTCATATCTGCCCCCAGTTCTCGACGCGTTTGACCAGTGTTGCAGAGATCTTATCCAAGTTCTGGTGCGTCGACTCTCATCGTATGGTGGAAAAGAAGGTGGCCGACTTGCAGAGGTATGAAGAAGACCTCCGGCATTGTTTCGACAGGGACAATGCCAACTAGGACTTGTTATTGTCATGCCTCTTGATCAAACCAACAAACTCGCACCACCTTAAGTGCCGCGGCACCTGCCCACGCCATCTGTGCCACTGTAAGGAAGGTTGTGGGCGTTTCAAGCTACAGCCCCCATGATTAGAGCATAGCATGTTGTAGTGTTCAAATCTAGAAACCGGGGAGGGACCGAAAACAGATTCACGATTCTCATCACATCACATCATAGAGTGGGTCTTGAGACCCTGAAAAAGTACCAGTCGCCAATCCAGCTCTTCAGCTGATTATCATCCCCGAAATGATATGGGGTATAGACCTGCCTATTCAGTCCCACCCACCTTTTGTAGGCGCCGAGGGCAGAGGCGGCTCGACACCTCAACTATTGATTGGCTAGTTAGCATTCGAGTAGGCAAGAAACAGACGAGGAGCGTATCATTTGGCCCAGGAAGCACCGTTTGGCCCCAATATGAAACCATTATGGCCGACGAATGTAATTTCTAAGCGCTCACATGTCGCACGACGCGACTATTATGTATAACTATATGACGATTAGGCAGAAGATCCCTTATAAATCGGGCAATGAAAGACTCTTAATTTCCTATCTAAAGGAGCAAAGTTAAGCTAAATTAAATATATAATAGAGATATTATTACCTATAAGGTAGTAATATAATAAGTTATATAATAAGTTAATAACTAGCTATAGCCTATTAGTTATAGTTATTTATAATAATTATGATTTTTATTTTTATTTATAAGTAAGCGATTTAATATTAATATACCCCCCTAGGTTAAAGTTATTTAAACTATAAATCTAAGAGAAAATAAAGAGTGAGAGAGTATATGTCTATAATTTTTAGTCGCTATTTAATTTAATTTATATCTTAAGGATATTTCTAATATTAATAAGCGCGAGTTACTTAATAAATATATTAAATTTTTAGCTTAATAAGATCTTTGTGAGACTATTTATAATTATTTTATTAGTTAGTATATATAAGACTTAAAATTATTCTTATTAATAGGCTTATCTTGCCTAGTAGTTATAAATATTAATATATTTAAGCTGTGTTTTTAATTATAGTAGATTAGTTATTATAAGCTAAATTATTTATTAGTTATTATATTTAATTTAAAGTAAGTGATTTAGCTAAAGGTTAATTTACTGAAATAAATACTATATAGTAATAGCTTTTTTAGCTATACTTGTAAAGGCTAGGAGCTTTACTTTTTATAGATAAGGTTATAATAGTATTTTATTTGCTAGCTTTTTAATTAATAGGTCTACCGAATAGTATAATAATATATCCTTATAATAACTTTTTAAGTCTTAGGATTATCTGCGAAGGCAGCGTTTAATGCGACGCGAAGTTCCTATGAAATACTACTATAGTTAATTTTTAATTAGATCTATAGAGCTTTTTACTATTAAACTAGATAATAAGGTATTAATTTATTTAAAGGTATTTTATTAATCTATTTACTAGATAGTTATACTTATTTAATAGATTAAGTAGAAATTTTGCTAGCTTAGAGATTGGTTTAGAAATATTAGGCCTTGTGATAACTATGATATAATTAATAGAGCTAACCTTTTGCTAATATTGATGAATAAGGTCTAGTTTTGCCTAATCTTTTTAAGGTTATAGATCATTCGTGGGGAATAAGTTTCCCTTAAATTAGTTATATTTTATAATATTATATTAATTAGCGATTTTTTTAATATATAAGTCCTAGTAGAGATAGAATTAAAAATATCTTCAGGATGTAAAGGCATACGGATTAGTATTTACGATAAAAATTAT
>NKCK01000375.1:0-22008 GCA_003946995.1 Fusarium oligoseptatum | reverse complement strand
ATTTTTTTGGCTTACCGGCAGGTGGGTATTACCGGCAGGTGGGTACTGCATGGTACTTCTCAGCACCTTGTTAATAATTCAACATGTGTTTCGGCCGTCTTTGGCCTAGGGGTGGAAGATCCCCAGCATCTTCCAAGCCCCAAAAGCCGAAGCGTAAAACGAAGCGCGACAAGAAGGCCAAGAACTTTAACACACCTCGGGCCAAACACGGATCAAGCAGCCATAGCCACTCCAACTCTGACGATGAAGGCACAATCCCCACTGAGCGCCAAACTGATGGTCCTTTCCAGGGCCTGGCCAACGGATTCCGAGATGTTGGAACCTTCCTCAATCAAGTCCACTTGGACCCATCTGTACGCTACATGATACCGTGGGTACTTGCTGCGTTTGCTGGCCTTCAGGTCTTCAAATTGTTTGAGTTGCCCACCCCAGCTTTGGATAAGATGATGTCAGTAGGCATGGCTCAGCCAGCAGTGGCATGGCCCATGGCCATCATGGCGTTTATCCAATCTGTCCCAGCGATTTTGAATTGGTGGACTGCCGACGAAAAGAACCAGACAACGTCTACCGTCCCGAAAGTCCGGCTCCTTTCGCCCATCTCTACCGAGGAGGCATTTGTTATCCCAGAATATCTAACGAAGGTCGAGTCATCCGTAACCCGGTCGAATGTCATGGATGGAACCCGACTGCCTCTGGCCTTGGAAGACTCATTTCGACGAGCCATGGACGAGGCCGAGCTCTTCAAGGAAATCAACGATGGTTTGATGACTGACATCGAGTTGAGATTCGCTGGGCACCATGATCAGCTGGCTCAAATTCACGTTGATATCGAAAGGGCCGTTATCGACATTGCCGATCGCAACGACACAAAGACATCTTTTTGGGATAGATGCTTCACGACAGGTCAACCCTATACCAGAGCCAGGCGCCACCACAGAACCCTTTTATCGATCACCAATGACATGATCAAGGCCAGCGAGTCTGAGATGAGACTACTAAAACGCCATCTCAAAAAACTGGCTAAATTTAAAAACTCTTGACGAGCATCACGGAGCCATATGCGGACTCCGCTCCCGGACACTCAAGTTTGTTTCTAGATGGACAAAGGAAACCAAGGACATTCGAGCCGAAGTCAAAGTCATGTGCGACTCCGCCAGGCACTCCAAGAAGAAATTGGACGTGGTATTCGATGCTCTGAAGGATGTATGTATTACCCAGTCTCGTCATCTCTCAGCGGAAACTGACGTTGCGTAGCATCTGGTCAGCGTCGACGCTGTGCGCAAAGGTCTCTCCGCACTGCAGCATGATCGAGCCGAAACCTTGGAAGCGGCCCTTCTCAGCTATTGCAAGTCATTGCTGGAAGCGATGCAGACACTGGCCAAGTTTGGGAACGCGTGAAGGTCTCTAGCTGCGCGTTTCTTCTGTGCGTAGCTGTTTGCGCCCATCTTGTGTCAATCCTAACGCCGAAGTCCATGTTGTTTCTTTTCGGTAGTCACTAGTTTTCATTTCCCCCCCCCCCCTCCGTTGGGCTGGAATTTGTCCATTTTGTCTTTCCTCCACTCTTGGGGGTATCAAATAGTGATGCCTCCCACCACCACTCTTTTCACCCACCCCTTTCCAGACACATTCCTTTATTAAGTACGTACGTTCTTTGATCCGGTGTATGACCTCGCGTCACTGAAAAAAAAAAAACTAAACATATTCTTTCGGTTCAACATACTCTACCTCTCTTACTCTTAATAAAACTCTCCTGGTTGGCAATAGTCGCTCCCCTTGTTTCGCTGTGTGTGAACGGCTCCTCAATCTCGTAACCCCTATCGTTTCTTTGGCTTGTCTCTCTCACAAACAGCCTGACCTGCATTGACCGGTAAAGGGAACCTGACAGTCCAAGAATTTTGACAAGGGCATCGAATGTCTCACCCACACCGTCGCCAGCGGCGAGGTTATAGATTGCATAGTCACGTGAGTAGTACAGGGTGAGTAAGAGGAAAGGTTATGAAGAGTACGACGGCCAAGATTACTTGCTCCCCGATGATTGGTGGGAATGGAAGTAAATGCCAATGTTGTCTGTTGAAAAGATGTGGCGAGGAATGGGGGTGATCAATGCTTTCAAACATGGAGGGACCAACACACTTGCAGCAAATGTACATGATTAATTTCGCTTAGTTCAAAGAATCAGAATGAAGGAGACATTCTTCTTTGAGGCTTGATGAAAAAGCCAAGAATTGGAATGTTGACCAGGAACGGGTGGCGTCAGCAGTACCGGCATGGCGTTTTCGGTCGGGTAGTTATAGACCGAACTTACCCTACTGGGCTTTAGGAATAACTTCGGCAATCAGAGTTTTTTTCAGCCCTGGCCGTGACAGCCCGTGACAAGGTCGTATTGTGGCCTGTTCAAGACTCCATCAAGATTTCGTCTGCCTCGCTTGGACGTGAGAGATCCAAGCGACATGCCATTCTCCAAAAATGAAAGGCTCATCCACTCTGACGAAAAATCCCTGTACATCATGCAATTACGAACATGCCTGATCTGAGCAACAGCCCTCCGATGCGACCCTATTCCTGGGGCCCCTGAATCCGATGGAAAGGTTCTTATCTGGGTCTTACGGATCCGGTTGCCAGGAGCATCTTAACTCTAACAGGTCCCTCCCCCCTCGCCACGTGTCGAATCTTGGACCTTGTCTCCGATTGCGCAACGACTGTTGGGGGTTTATTGCTTTTTTTGAGGCTCCACGATGACATCCAGGGGGTTGAAAGTCTGGCGTACGTGAACGAACCAACAAATTGCCTCAAAACGTGATCCGAACCGGCCGAAAACCCACCAGTTCGTGGCGTTCGATAAGTTGGGATTAGACCCGGAATTGTGTAATAGCGCGTCTCACGAGACGCTAAAATCGTTCTCGATGCCTGTGGAAGCGCCTCTAGTGGGCGGGTATCGAACTGCCTCTGACTCGCATTGGCAGGTGGTCGACAACGCTAGCAAGGGGGGATGAAAACCAAACCGTGCGCAGGAGACGCCGATAATGTCCGGGCGTTGGTCTTGGATGGGATGACTTTTTTTCGAAGGGTCTGAGGGTTATTGAAAATTGGGTCTCTTCAAGTCATACCTTGCTATTCTTAACCCGTGGCCCCAGTTGGGATGACCTTTGACTGACGCGTGTTGTGTAAGAAAATCTGGGTCTCAAAATCCCCAGCTTCCCCCCTTGCTCCCATGCCCCGAGGTTTTGCGTCCCGTTTTTTCAAAAGTTGGTGCAGCTTGTGAGGTTGCATTCTATCGTCAGTCAAGATGTCGAACCTCGACACTGAGATGTGGGCGTGGTACGCCTTGACCCTGGTGGTGGTTCTCTCGAGAATGTGAGTTGTTTTTTGCTTTTTTTGACAGTTCGCTTCTGGATCTAACGCGTATCTAGGATCTCGAGGAGAATGCTACTGGGATCATGGAAGAATATGTTGGCTGATGATTACCTCATGGTTTTCACGATGGTAACCACCAACAAAGATGATCCATTTTTGTTATCAGGCTAACAGTTTTTTAGGTCACGTATACAATATTGTTGGTTATTGTCAAAGTATTGACATATACGCCAACCAACCTCATCCAGCCCGGAGAAAAGGTTGATCTCAATGACAAAGAGAACATTGCAGACAGGCAATATGGATCCAAGCTTGTCTTGGTCACGGAGCAGATGCAGATGTTTACGCTTTGGGGTGTCAAGGGCTGTCTCTTGTTCATGTACGGCCGACTAACGTGAGTATCTCCCCTTTCTGATAGTTGATACAATACTAATGTTGTGATAGAATGAGTTTACGACAAAACTTCTTGGTCAAGATCGTTGCAGGATACGTCGTCTTAGGATTCGTCGTGATGCAAATCCTATGGTTTGCCGCATGGTGCCGACCTTTCAGCCACTACTGGCAAGTTCCGCCAGAAGATTGTAAGAAAAAAAACATCATCCGATGTTTGCCACTATTGCATGTTTCAACTCATTAACTTTGGATCTAGTAAACTGCTCAGCGGAGACAAATCACATGATTACAAACGCCGTCATGAACATTTCTTCCGACATAATGATTATCGCCCTTCCGATGCCGGTGTTTTTGCAGTCGCAGCTTGCCATTAAGAGAAAGGTTGTTTTGTGTGCCGTGTTTGCGCTCGGAATTTTCACGGCAAGTGTTTCGGCAATTCGAAGTCTAAAGTTGACTATTCTAACTTTATTGTTTAGATCCTGGCAGCTGCTCTTAGCAAGTATTACAGTCTCGGAGATCCATACGGCACGGAGTGGACTTATTGGTACATCCGAGAAGTTTCTACAGCCATCATCACCGCCAACCTCCCCCTCACATGGACACTTCTTCAACGCGTTTTCAGACTGGGCTCTTGGGCATCCAGATATGGAAAATCATCAGGCCAGCGCACTGGCGAGGCTACTTCTCGCTTCAGATCGACATACGGAAACCTCACCAGCGTCACACGCGAGGAACGAAGAACGAGAGTTGGAACAACCCACGAGCCAGGTCTCAGCATCTCGGAGAGTCAGGAACAGATCAACAGCGGAGACAGCATCCCACTCAAGATTTATCAGAAGAACGAGGTTATCGTTACGACGAATGAAGTGGAAACTGGCCGTCGTGTTTCTTCACCAACAGAAACGCAGGCTGGGCTCGATAGGGCGGCGTTTGGGGAGGAGAATGGTCAGGCGAGCAGCACGAATGGTGATAAGCCTGCGAGTGAGATTGAGCTTGGTGTTGTTACAAAAGCATATCACGGAGTCTAAAATGGACTAATCTAGACGAATAATTCCCTAATTAATGGCAACTTTTTTTTAATTATGATGTCGTCCTTCAATCTATAGAGCCTTTGGTTGAAACAGGGGTAGTTGGTCCATTGAGCAATCCCCCTTGAGTCCTCAGACTTTGCCCTGATAACCGCATTCCGTTTTCCGGGTTAAACTTGAAACATGCGGCTGTGAGAACTATATCTAGAAAATTGCATTACTGAAATACTCTTCATCCCCGGATTTTTTAATAACATGTCGTGTTTCCGACGGGACGGCATGAGTCCACTGGAACTCTAGGGTAAGGTGACACCATCGTGAACATAGCCCCCCCTTTAAGACGCCAAGAAGTCTTCTTTGATTGTTTCGGTCGGGTTATATTAAATCATTATGAAGAAAAATAAAAAGTCCGATCTGGGTGTTGTTTTTTTAACCCTGTCTTTGTTGAAAGCGGCTTTTTAGCTACTCATGTACTGGATTATAAGCATTATTAACTAAATTATAGTAATGAGCGAATCCTTTAGAGTAGATAGAAAGTTTAAAAACTAATATAATTATAAGAAGGGTTAATGATGGTTGCGGATAGTTTTAGTGAGTTAATTATGAGTAAATCTGTCATTCCTAGGTGTCGACCCTTGCGTGCTTCGAAAGGTAGGTAGTTAGAAAGCGCTTGGTTAAGTAATAAACTGTCGGCTTCTCCCCCATAAGAAATCCTATCCTCGAAAAGACTGGGTGCATCAATGATGCGAGATTCAAGAGAGTCAAGCAGCTTGTTAATAAAATAATTCACCCTATGAAACACGCTCATTGTATGCTTCTGGAGACAGGGTAATCAAGCACCTCGATCTTAGGTGTCACACTCCGTTGGGTTGCTCAGAGGCCTCCCCCGACCGTCCCTTCGAACCCTTCACCGAGCATCTGGGTAAACTGGAGAAAAGACTGGACAGGGAATGACGATCTTTTTCTTTTAAAAAGAAATGAGACCGATAGAGTTTGGGAATCTGGAGAGACGGATCAATCTGGCCGAATTTGCCGTTCGGGTGTCGGCAGTCATTGGTGCGGATCGCGGATGCAACCTCAAAGATCTGCATTCATCGATCACGAGTGCGGGTGACAGACTGGCTAGACTGTTAACGTTAAGGGCTAGACTGTTCAGGAATAGTTCAATTGCGCGTGCTCAAGAGACTTTGTGAATCAATTCTCTCATCCTCATCGAGCATTACTTGAACCCACCGGTGTTGTATCAGGAAGCTGATGCGATGTTTCTATCGTCATCTTGACGATGTAATATTCTCAAGTCATCGCGACTGACCCTGAATAATACATCTGATATTGAAAAGTTTCATGATGAAAGCCGAACTTGCCGTGACAAACACACCATACCGCGTGGCGGTGTACGCAAGAGGAGCCAGTCCTGCAACGGACTCACAACCTCCGATTGGTCACCTACTCCTCTTTGTGCTATATCCGAAGCTAACATTTGATACGAGGGCAATTATTAAGGACTTTGAGTTTCACGGAAAAAAACGAATGAAACACCTATAGCGCGAGATATTATGGACCACTTGATTGGAGGAGAAACAAACATCCTAGTCTCAATGTTACATGCCAAAATCGGACCACGGGGTTTTAGGTCCGTGGGTTAGAGTATTTAAAAAGGACGTGGTTTCTCGTTGAAACGGATGGTCTTTTTGGATTGATAGAAACCGAATCGATACGGAACGACAAGATGGTGGCTTTTCGGTTCTTGGCATTTCTTTCTTACTGCTCTCTGGCCTTGTCGGCCTTGACCTATCGAGGTGTCGACTGGTCTTCCCTCCTCCTCGAAGAAGCAAAGGGAATCAAGTACACCAGCGGCGGCTCAACGCAGTCCCTCGAAAAGATCCTCTCCGCTAATGGCGTCAACTCTGTCCGACAGCGCGTCTGGGTGAACCCTTCCAACGGCGACTATAACCTCGACTACAACCTCAAGCTTGCCAAGCGTGCCAAGGCTGCTGGCTTGAGTGTTTATCTTACGCTGCATTTTAGTGATACTTGGGCTGATCCTGCTAATCAGAAGATTCCTTCTGGGTGGCCTACTGGTATTGATGATCTTGCTTGGAGACTTTACAACTACACTCTTCAAGTCTCCAACGCTTTTCAATCTGCTGGCGTTCAGCCCTCCATTATCTCCATCGGCAATGAGATTACTGCTGGTCTTCTCTTCTCCACCGGATCGACCAAGTCATTCTACAACGTCGGTCGACTTCTCAACTCTGCAGCATACGGCATCAAGGATTCTTCCCTCAGCCCCAAGCCGAAGATCATGATTCACCTCGACAAGGGTTGGGACTGGGGTACCCAAGAGTACTTCTACACCAACGTCCTCAGCGCCGGAGCCCTGAAGCTTGCCGACTTTGACATGATGGGCGTCTCTTACTACCCTTTCTACGGAGCTGGCGCTACTTTCTCTGCTCTCGAGACATCGTTGAAGAACATGGCTAGCAAGTGGAGCAAGGAAATCGTCGTCGCCGAACTCAACTGGCCCACCTCTTGTCCCTCGCCTGCCCAGGCTTTCCCTAGCGATATGCGGAACATTCCATTCTCCGCCGATGGTCAGACTCAGTTTATTGAAAAGGTGGCTAGCATTGTCAGCAATGTTAACCGTGGAAGGGGATTGTACTATTGGGAGCCTGCGTGGATGAATAACCAGGCTCTTGGATCGTCGTGCAGCTCGAATACCCTGTTTTCGTGGCCTGGTACGGCGCTTTCTAGTCTTTCTGTTTTTAAGAAGATTTAAGGAAGCTGGAAAAGGAGAGGGAATGGATTTTTTTCTCATGAGATTTTGTACATAAACATGGTTGTACATACAGTCAGTTCATGCTGCATCAATCCAGTTCAAGCGTCAAGTTCACCAAGAGTTGTAAGAAAGAACCCAACCTGAGGTGCCTTGGAATTACCTACAACGACCGCTGTCAATCTAGTCATCATCATCGTCGGTCTCGGTCTCAGTCTCCTCATTGTCAGACAATCCAGACTCCCCTATAAGCGCCTCGTCATCACGATCCGACTCATCATCGTCCTGGCCACCGTGTTCGCTCTCCTCATCCTCTGAATCAATAAAAAAGGTGCATAGTCTGAAATTGTGGCCTGCTTCGTGCACCTCGTTTCGATGGGGGAAGCACTTGAAGCAGAACAAGATTCTGTCTGGACAGTCTCGACATAGGTATATGCCACTGCCCGGAACTCGGCTATGGATACGAGACTTTTTAGTAACCGTATGAGGAAATAAAACTCGGCGACTTACTAGGAGGCAGCTTTCACATGTTGTGTTGATATAATCCACTGGCGTTGTCGTGTGGAATGCATGGTCCCAGACTTGTTTGACCCCATCTGCGCCGATGCGCTCCCTCTTGTCCTCAGGAGGCTCCAAGATCTCGAGTGAATTTCCATAGAGCAGCGGGTCGACCAGATTAGCTAGTTTCCGGGCTGACCACTGGCCGTCATAGCTCACGGGCCAGACATCAGCTCCGTATTCTTTCACGAGAAGGTTGAGCATCTCGACGTCAGCATATTGGAACCTGCATGCGTACATGAGGGGCGTCCATCCATCTCTATCCCTGAGATTTATGTCGAAATCTTTTGGAGCTGCCTTGAGAATTTCCCTGGCAAACTTTGCAGAATTTTGCGCGCCTGCTACAAGGTGTAAAGGAGTTCGCCCGTAGTTGTCTGGGGTATATAGATCAGCGCTAGCTTTGACAAGGTACCGGATCTTCTTGTGTCCAAGGTCAGGATCTCCATTAGCAGCAAAGTAGTGGATGACGCGCCGACCCTCGTTATCCGCCGCGTTGACGACTGCTCCGTGACGGAGGAGATACCGCACCCTCTTCATATCGTGGCGTCTAGCCAAAGCGATGATGGGAGCGTCGCTGAACTCGGTGGACAGGTTGATGTCCACACGAGGGTGTCCCACAAGATACCTGAAAACGGAGCGGTGGGAGGCCATGTTGTTCTTTTTCGGAGATGATGCTGTATAAGAGAGTTTCTTCAGCAGGCAAAGGACCAGGAGCATTCAGATCTGCTCCAGCGTCTGCGAGCATTTGCACCATCTCGAGGTAGACTTTGCCATCGACGACATTTTTCTTGGTGGCAGGCTATGTGCAAAAGGCTTCCGAGGTGTGGGATGTGAATATCTGCCCTGGCTCCTCTGGTGATGAGGTATCTCATCACAGCGACGTTCCCCTCCTTGGTAGCAACAGCCAGCGGCGTCAGACCTTGAGAATTTAGAGAATCGACTTTGGAACCTGAGTCGATGAGTAGCTTGACGAGTTGTACTGGGGTATATTGCTTCAACCAGTGCAGTGCAGTGTTCTTGTTTTCATCGGAGTAATCGGCACATGTCCCGTGTTCGAGACAGAGCTTCATGAAACTGAGCAGTCTTGGAACCTTTCTTTCAGGAAATGGTTCTGAAAACTGCCATAAAATGTGCTTTGGGTCACGAAACTCGCCTAGGCTAGCTCCAGCTTCAAGAATGAGCCTCGCACAGTCAAAGTGGCGGTTCTCGACGGCGAAAAACAGGGCAGAAAAGGAACGGGGTCGACGCCATGGTGTGATTTGGACGTCGAGATCTGCTTTGGGATTCTCATGGGATAATAAGACCTTGATGGTGTCGGCGTGTCCCCACAAGGCGGCCATCATCAAGACAGTGCCAAAGTCGTGAGCCATTGCGTTGATATCTGCGCCGTGCTCAAGAAAAAGTGAAACAAATTCAGGAGAGTCGTACGAAGCGTGAAGAGCAGTCCAATCGTTGTCACATCTGCAGTTGATATCTGCACCCTTACTGAGGAGGAACTTTGCCTTTTTCAATGTCTGTCCCCAGATAAGCTGCGGCGATCAGAGGAGATTGAGTCCCCTCAGGGGCATAGTTGACTGAAGCTCCTTTCTCAATGAGAAACTCTATCATGTCGATGGGACAGTCCCGGACGGCGTTTGACAAGGGTGTCCTGAGCTCGAGGCGTTCGCGCGGATCGAAAGAGTCGAGCTTGGCGCCGTGGTCAATCAAGAGATTGATCATCTCTTTGCTCTTGGAACCCAAGGCGCGAATGAGAAGCATGGCCCTTTTCGTGGAAGACTCGTTCGGATCTGCCCCGTGCTCGAGAAGCAAACGACACGTCTCAATCATCTGAACTTTGTCGCAGCAAATGTAGAGAGGGGAGCCGTTGCTTGAGGGAGTACGTGCATCTGCGCCATGTTCCAAAAGTACACGGATGCAGTCTCTACCGTTGAGATTCGCTGCAAAAATGATGGGAGGAAGTAGATCGCCCTCAGTGTCACTAGACTTGACGTCGGCCCCGGCTTTGAGAAGCAGGTTGAGCACTTGATATTCCCCTGAATGAATAGCAGTGTGTACAGCTGAGTAGTTGTCATTGTCTTTGTCGTTGATGTCGGCGCCATGATCGAGGAAGAATTGCACCATCTCTGGTTGACCTAACTGAGTAGCTAGGAGCAAGGGGGTCCTGCCGTTGGTGTCCCGCACAGTCAGGTCGGCTCCTGACGTTACCAAGATCTTGGCCACATCATAACGGCCCCAGAAAATGGCTGCTTGCAGAGCTGTGTAGCGAAATTGGTCGTTTCTTTCGTTCAAGTCGTAACCAGCCTTGCACAAAACCGAGACCAGTGGTTCAAGTCCAGCAGATGCAGCGCGGAAAAGGATATTCTCGGGCCAGGGAAAGATCCGGGGTGATTCAACCTTGTTAAGAAGCTGGATCATTGTCTGCTCGTTCCCGGGGGATGCAGCCCAAAAGATAGCATCTCTTAGCCCCGACTCTTGAACCTCATCAACTTCGTTCAAGAGTCTACCAACGACATCTGCATGGCCGTTCCGCGCTGCTTCTGTGATTGCCAACCAAACATCTTCCTGAAACCACTTCGAGTCCTTGTTGTCGGCGATTAGTTTACAAACAAGGTCTTGCCATCCTAGCGCGGCAGCGATGGGCAACGTATTGAGGTAACTTCGCTGGATGCGAGTGAAAGGATTTGAAAGTAGGTAATAAGCCTCGCACCAATCCCGACCCGTTTCTATGCTATCGAGGTAGCTACATGCCAGCTCCGTAAGTGGCGAGCTCTGGGTGCGTTGAGGATCGTTGCCGAGTCGATAGTGCTCAGGCCAGAATTGAACAGCATAATATAGAAGATCGTCTCGAGGGATTATGAGAGGACAACTGAAGAAGCTTGTGTCATGATTTTCAACTCGGAATCTGGAATACTTCTTTTGCACTTCGTAGTTCCAGAGGTATTTCAAGCATGCATTCGCGAGATGGCAGTGGCTAGCTGGTGGTTCTTCATCCTCTGTTTCATTGCCTAGTGGTAGAGCTGCAGAGTAAAACGAGGGGTGCGAGAATTTGACTTCTCGGTTCTCGATGACGATGATTCCACAGAGGATTCTTGAAAGATCTTGCGCAAGTTGCTCGTGATCCAAATCCTGGAGTGTATCCTCGGGCGACAGTGTCGTAGCAACGATTGCGTGACTCAGAGCCTCAATTGTCAATGGTTGTATTGCATACTTGACCCATAGACAGGCCTCGTTTGCTAGTTCTTGCTTTTCCTGAGAGTGGCTTTCGATGAAAATGCGCACGACATTCTCGGGCGTCACTGGGCGAAGCCTTCTGATATCCTTGCTGATGGATTCGATTGCTCCTCCTCGCTTGTGGTGACTTAGCCAGTCGACGATTCTATGGCCAAGATGAGGCGCATCAGAACACTCATCCATGATCTCCTTGATCTGTGATTCAATTTCCTTCAGAACTGGTCGCTTCTTGAGCAAATCTTCAAGGGCCAGTTCAAGCTCAGGCTGCTCAAGGCCCCTCTCGTCAGCTGCGTATCCCCTTGGCCCCGTGGGACAGTCTTTCATGGACAAGACTTGAGATTCAGGGATGAACCTCTTGATCGAACTGTTGGGACCACTCGTCGTGATGACGATACGGTAGTTCCACTCATTCCGGCCAAACTGCTCCTTGACTTTGGTTAGGAACCACGTCCGCTCCCCTTCAACACATTCGTCGAAACAGCTCAAGAAGATGGCACAGGTGGTGACGGAAGGAGACTGTCTGATGAAAGTGAATAGTTGAAAAAGGTCAGGTAATGACCAGCGATGGTGGTATTCCAGATTTTCGAGCACGTCGCGGATGACTGGACCGTCGTGGTTCTTCTGCCAATTGTGCCACACCATGTCGTTGATGAAGGAGATTAGCATGGATCTAATGTTGTTGTAGCGGTTGTCATGTTTGTTGAACTCGAAGTAAAAGGCAGAGGCTCCGTAATTCTTTCCCCAGTGATCTAGGTATTCGTACTCGTACTTGGTGTATATGTGCTGGGTGAGCATCGCGGTCCGTTTTGGATCTCCAGGAATACCTTCGAGATACAGTGTACATGGTCCCATCATGCCGTTAAAGGCTTTGTATGCCTCTTGGCTGGTGAGCCAGTTGAGGAAGGGGAGTTGTCGGTCCTCGGGGACAGTTGGATCCATGTGTACCTTTGGTAGCCTCGTTGGAGGGGCCATAGATAGGAGAACGGTTTGCAAGTGAATTAGACTAGGATTCACCTTGAGAGCTAGAAACCTTGTCAGTACCTGATCAAACGCTGTCAAAAGGGTTTCACATACGGTACATGTCGGAAGAAAAGCGTTCTTTAAGAACATAAACCCAACTCTCATCCTCATCCGTTCCCCAGTCGCTTCTGACGAGATCGGCGTGGCTTAGGGCCTGTTGAGGAAAGACACCGAGTGCAGCAAACGTGGTGTGCATGGTTACTGTGTATCGACTGAATGGTGATGCCGATGCAGTTGGGAGCTCCATAAGTGTTAAAGAGGAGGTTGTGGTGCTGTCTGTATTGTCGAGAGCGTCAAGGTGAAAGACGTTGATGCTGACCAAGCGGGAGAATAATTTGGTATCGAGGAACTGGAGGTTGATCTTGTCCACTTGCCGGGTAAGATTTCTAATCTTTCTCATGACCCTATTTTTGATGCCTGGGCTTGGAAGGCATATCAAGTTGTGTAGCTCATCCTCGAGAGTCTCGATGGACTCTGCTTGATGAGGACACCCGAGAAAGATCTGTGAGGGGGTGGATTAGTCTCAAGTGATAGAATTTCAAGGCGAATATCGTACGATTGTCGTGGAAAGGGTCGCAATTCGCCTATGAGCTTCTTTCATGTACTCCCATGTTGCTTCATCTTCGTAGTCTTCGGCGAGAGTAGCTTGAGCAGCTTCAATGAGAATCTGGAAAGGCGTGAGCTAGATGTATAAAAAAAAGAAAGAAAAAAAGAACAACCAACTTGCTTGACAATGGTACCTCCAATATCGTGACAAACCCATATAATAGGCCTATCCACTTCTGTCTATAACAATATTAGCCAGCTGATGTAACCTCCGGAGGAGAGATATCCCACATCTGAGAACTTTCGTCTGTATTCACTATACAGACGCAGAAAATTTCTAGCCTCAGCTTTGATCCCATCTTCCTGGAACACTCTTGCTGATTCATCAATAGCATAGAAGTAATCCAATTGTCGAACTGAAAGATGCTCAAATAGTCGCTGGCCGACCAACTGATCTCCCTTCTGTATTGTCCATACCGTGTTATGATCATCGCGGAGGCCGTGGACGGTGATTACACTAAGCAAAGCATTAGTTGAGGGCCGAGAAGGGACAATAATGAGACGCGTACTCGTAATCATCATTCTCTGAAACCCCCCAGGGTCTACTCAGTCCCAGAGGCCGAATTTTGTTATCGTCATCGTCGGTTGCAGAGATGGAGAGTAGCTCGTCAGTGTCCGGGTCAGACAAGTCCGAGAGGGCGGATTCATTGTCGTCGTCCTTGTCCTCGTCGAGATGCCGAGCGTCGGGGTCTGCATGTCTTTCATTTGAACTCTCACCAGCGACTTTGTCGTGGATCGTAGAGTTGGAACCACTCTCCTCGGGCTCAGCCATATTGTCTCCCAGTACTGAAGGGTATTAGTGATACTGGATCGAGGACGCGTTAAGTTGCTCAAATTTTAGTGTGTGTTTGCTGCCTAGAGAAACAAGAGGTCTACCGCAGGCAGCGCTTACACGTGTGTACATTTGGGGGCGGTACCTCCAAGGTACAAGTCATAAGCCCAAGGTACTAAGCCAATGAATTTTCATAGGCAAGGTCACCTGATTGCAGCCTTTGAAAAGGCTGTTGGCTGTTGTTCAGGCCAAGGTTTTTAGCCCGTTGCAGTGACAGCAATGCAAGGATACAGTGGAACTGGTTGCATGGAGTGGCCGGGAAATCGCGCACACACGAGAACGCAGGCGGAATTGTATCGGAGGGGTAGGAATACAGAGTAGAAATATGTGAGGTTGGTGAAAGCGCAGGGGAGACAATAGATTTCTCAAGAGTTGGAATGTGTAGTTACGATGCTATTTTTTCAAGATAGAAAGCTGTAATTAATTCACTAACTCTATTCTACCTACCTTGTCCAAACTACTTCTGACCATCCAGTATCATCGTGGTGAACGTAACATCGCTGAGCTTCTGCAGGTCAATACTACCCAGATCTTCAGTATCATAGACCATCAGTTTGTTGATCGGTTTCATATCCGGCTTCAACAGCACTGGATCGTCCACAGGCACTCGCCCAAAGAACGACTGCAACGAACTCCATCTGTCGGCCTTGCACTGAAGCTTTGGGAGGCAAGTAAACATCTTTTCATCCATCCTCTTGATCCTAACAGCAACTTGTACAGAAGCCGGGATGCCCGTCTTGAGAGTCTGATTCTCCAGCAGAGTCCACTTTGCCTCGCGTTCTGGAAGCATGCTTCCAACGAGAACCTTACTTCCCATGATCTTGGTAGAGTCTTTAGTCTCGCGAGACACTACGCTTTCCCACTTTTCTGAGGCGCCCAGTTGTGTTCCTTTGCCACCACTCGTGATAGTTTCGGGTCGCTCGCTAGCAATGAAGCTATACTTCCCGTCAAAGGAAACTGCCTCAACCTCGGGAAGGATGCCATCTGGGTCCGAGACGTCAAAGATCAGCTCGATGGTTGCTTCCGAGATTCGACGTGCCCTTTTCTGAGGATCGAAGTGAAACTGTAGAGCTAATATCGTTGCCCAGTAGTCACTATCCTTAGACATGGCACCGTGAATAACATCGATCAGAGTGCATCTGATATCGATACCATGACGAGCCTCCTGGATGATTTCACGGCGCTGACGGGGGATCTCGGGGTTGTTTTCGGTGTGAAACCGACCCCCTTGGATGTCACACTCGAACATGGCAATGTCAAACGACTTGACGCCATCTTCCTCCTCGACGTCTTTGAGGTTCGGGTCTTCGGTTTGGTGGGCAGACATTTCGATGAAAGAAAAAACAGCTTTTGCTTTTAGCTAAGGCTGAGCAAAGGCCAAACGCAGGTATGTTGAAGAGTTTAGGAGAAGGGTGCATACCTATGTACCTAGCCTAAAGATACTCACATCTAAACAGCATTGAACTGGTGCGATAGCCCGAGGCTTGGTTCCCTCCATTGGAGAGGAGAGGCACAATCCCCCGCAGCTACAATCAACCTCAGTGACGATCAGCTACCCGCCCATCGGCGTGTGACGCATGTACACGGCGGCAACCTGCCTGCCTGCTTTTCAGTGGGGAGACGGTGACCCTAGCAGGGGCTTGAAAGCACGTCTTCCCAATCATTCCCCAGAGCGCCAAATAGCCGTCGTGAAGATGCGCAAAGGATTTTCCAGCTCTCTAAAAGGCAGGGATTGTCAGTCACAAGAGCGGGGGAAAGACATGGACATTTGTGTACTTTCAAATTGATTGCGGTACATGCTTGAATTTGGGGGCCAAAATGCCTCTTCCGCTTGTCACGTCGCAAGGACAGGTAATTCCGCCCAGTTCAAGGGGATTGAACAATCTCTATCTTTAACTTTGAACCAAAGAAGCAAAAAGATTTAGCACAACACCGCCGACAGCCCTCGCCCGCAAGGTACAATGTTGGATGCAGAGGATAGAGGTCCACGGAGAGACTCTGATGATGATGAAGAAGAGATAGATGGAGGAGGATGATCTCGTCAAACTCGAGGAGCTGGGTACAGAAAAACATTGAAGAATTCCGAGCGCTAACGCCGGCGGGGGCAGTAGTCTGCCTCTGTACTTGGCCGATAAGGCTTCTTCAACCAAGAAATCAACCGGCTCTAGTATTACCACGGCCTTGGCAGCGGGTCTAGCTGCCATGATAACGTATTACTTCAAGACGAGTGTTTGGGCATTATCTTAACTAGGACCCAGCAAGGGAAGGACCACGTCTCTGGATCCGAACTTGTCAAGTCAGGAGACGTGGACAAGATTGCCGAGCATGAGGTTCTCAAGGTGGCTTTCGGCAGGTTTGGAAACAAGGAGAATGGGCAGTTTATTCTAGTGTGAGATTGGGTCTGCGAGTGATGTGTTGGAGGGTGAGGTCAAGTCTGACAGCAAGCTCACCTGTGTCATGAATCTCTGCTCCAACTTCATTGAGCGTTGGTTCGGATATAGACAGAAACGCATGTTTCATTGCAAAGAAAGACATGGATAAATATTTAACAGTTGGACTCGACAGTTTCTCCACTATCATGCGCATATATTCCAGGCGCAGCTCATTGCCTCTTAGCTGAAAAACCTCTTGACTTAGTTGTGGCTCCAGGACGGATATATCGGCTCCCCAGCCCAGGCTATCCAGCTTTCAGCTCTAGTCATCAAGGTGCTTCAGCTAAAGAATATTGAACTATTGAATGAACACACCAATTAGGCGAGAAACACGCCTGAACGTGGCGTATTTACCCTTGCTCGTTCTGGTTCGGATGGTAACCAACAAGGTATTAACGGGGAAGCGACCTTATAACTTGACGGTACCCCAACAATTACAAGCTTCATTGTAGTCTACACTTTTTCAACTCTGCCTTAGCCTCAAATCACAAAATGTCGCCTTCACTCTCTATCCTTCTCGGGTCAGCCGTGATGGCCGTTGCGCAGACTACCACCTTAGACATCATCTTTCCTGTTGAAGGCATCAAGACCATGTACGGCGCCGTCGTCGATGCCAATCCCGAGGTCACGACATTTGCTCTTCATTGCGGTGAGAATGTGGAAAATGTGCAGTGTCACATTCTTGGCACCCAGACTGTTGTCCAGGGTCCATCCACACTCTCCATTCAGTACTCTTTTGCTGGTGATAAGGAAGCTGGCTATTTGTAAGTCCCAAGCGGAATTCTACCGTTTTTGTATGAATTTTTCAATCTGATATTCATGCGTCTATAGCTCTGAGGATCTTGCTTGCAAACTTGACAGGGAGAAGGGTGCTGCCACGTGCCACATCGACATTGCCTCGGAAGCCAGCGAGGGCAAGACTGTGTCGACTTCCCTCGTCACGACCAACACAGAACTGCCATCTCTCATAATTCCTGCTGTCATTACTAAGGGTGTTGACAAGCTTGAGAACCAGAGCACTGCCTCTCCGGCATCCGCAACTGATGTGACGATTTCTTCGACGGCAAGCAGCGAAAAGGTGGAGCAGACTTCTGTATCTGAAGAGGGTTCTAGTTCGGCACATGAGACGCCAGCTGCGTCATCTCCAGCGGTTGAGACCAACGACGCCTGGTCTGTGGATGTTGGGAAATACGCGCTGGTTGGCTTGGCTGCTACGGCTGCAGCTTTCTTCCTCGCTTAAGTGCAATCATACCGTTGACCAGCCAAATGAGACTCTGTACTGAGAGTAAACATTCCGGATGGAGCACAATCCGATTAAGTCGTCGAGATCTGACTCTTGCATGCACTTTGCTGTTGAATATTGTTCGAGTCTTATTAATAGGAGTACTAGAAGCTCATCCTTAGCTCCAGTGAATAACAATTTCCTTTACGCGCCAATTCCCCTTTCATTCATCGTTAGATGTATCCCTCAATTCTTGTTAAAGAGGCTAACATCCAGTGGCAGTCTCTCGCCCATCCAGATTGCCCTCTCCAAGTGATCCCGCTTGGCTGACGCGTTGGGATTCACACCCTCTTCTGGGATGACATTGGGGTGAATGAGCACCGACAAAGGTCCGCGCCAGATGGCAAGCCAGGAGACGAAGGCGCCGAACTGTGCGGGAGTAAAAACGTTGACTTCGAACATGGCGATTGGGTGAGGACCGATTGGTCGATCCCAGAAGCGATAGATTCGCAGTTCAGGAACTGCATCTTGTCAGCTCGCAGCCATGGGATGGTTTTCTTAGATATTTACTCACATTCTCTTCGGATGCGTTGCCAAAGCTCGTGGGCATACTTGGACTGTTCCGGGTTGGTCTGAAGATAGTAGATGTGCAGATCGCTATCGACTGTGGTCAGTAAAATTCACCAATCAGAGCTTTGCTTTCCACTCACAAGCCTCCTCTAATACCTTGGTCGAGAGGAGCGATAAACTTGTCATATGCCTCGCTGCGCTTCTCTGCCGGAGGATTCACATAACTCTTTCCATCCTCGGCCTTCTCTTCGGGCAAAGGTGGGGCATCTTCATATCCTGTCAGAGGGGAAGGGTAGGAGTAAACTGAAGCGTCACCCATGTTGTAGTATCGATGGTGGTTGAGATGTGGAACTAAGGAAAAGATGCAGGGATAATATACAAGGATGAGTAAAATGAAAGTGTTCAATGAAGGTCCGGAGCGATATATATATGATGTGAAATGCGGAGAAGACTGTGGTGTTGCGTGACCAGAGTCACAAATTTGTCATCATGATTGGACGGAAGGAATTACTCAGCGTGAAACATCCCACACGGCAGGCGGGACCTTATCAATCAGTGCGGGTCTGCCGCGCGCGTATGAATTCTCTCGGAATCAGGAGACATCCGTTCCGCGGAATTCTATGACGTCAGAGGGGTTTGGCTCCAGTACTCAATCCTAGTTGGTCCACCCTACAACATGGTAGAGTACCTACCCTGAACCACCATGTTCGATTCTCAGTTTTGATCTGAACCGGATAGAATAGCTCGATCGCACGTTTCCTCAGTCTAGTTATCTTTATAAATTGGTTGATAAATCTGTTTGGGTTTAAATAATCCCTATCCTAATATATTAGAGTCAGTACACGCCAAATAGCCAAGTCAGCACCGCCATAGTCACTACCGCTGTTTCCCCCCTATCTTATTCCAAGCCCCCTAGATCCTACCACGACCTTACTGCATCAGTTTTCCTCCCATTTAATTCCCTCCCAGCGCTCGTCCCACGGTTTTATCCAAATGACCCTGACCCCTCGAACCTCTGCCAACTCCACCAGTCTATCAAACGCCTCAAAAACGGGATCCTTGGGCAACATTTCGGCGAGAGTTATCTGACAGAGGTTAGGCAGCTTCCCATCCGGGCAACATTCTCGTACCAGGATCTCAAGGTCCTGAATTTGCCCCTCAGCCTGCTGAATAGGTCGCTTCCATAACGTGCCAAAACAATAGCCCTGCAGTCGTAGATGCACGAGAGAGCTCGGTAGACGACTAGCCCTGATATGGTCGTCACCGTGGCCATATTCCAGGGATCTGGCGTCAAGTGACAAACTCTTGAGGCACTTGAGATGCTGATAACAGTCGCGCAGATATATGGTCCCAACTTCAGGGTCAAAATCATGTCCGTGGTTATCGGTAGACAACTCGTCGCCCTGTGGTCCTTCATTGTCACTGAAAACCAGGGAATCTCCGGGTCGTTCGAAATCAATCAAAAAGTCTCTCCAGCGAATTCTTGTGATGGAGCATGACGTTTGCGAATCCCCTCCAGCTCAACCGGAGATTGTCACACACTGGGGCTGCTCGGTACACCAGCGTCTTGAGCCGTTTGCAGGCACTGGCGACTCTGGACAAAGTTCTTGCGGAAAGATCAACATCGTCTAGAATGATCTCCTCTATTGGTGAAGTGCCAACGGGGAAATCCATGACGTACTTGTCGTGTGGATTCACCATGCGTACCCGGCCAAGAATCGAGTCGGTGTAGTTTCTGTTGTAGTTGTCATCCCATTCCATCATACCAGACTTCCATCCAGTGAAGGACTTCATGTTCGGGAGGTGGAAAAATGGCGCTGCGTATCGCCCATCACAACCATAGTCAGAGTCTTCACCGTGACGGTAAGTTACGGACCGCAGCTCAAGAAGCGGCAAGTCGGTGGACCCCGTCTTCTTCCACATCTGGACTACCTGGCTTGCCAACTGCAAGGTCAGGAAGTCTTCGCGCCTCTCGGCAAGGAAGTATGGCACTGCGATGTCGAGGCTGGAAAGCTTGGTCGCCCAGCATAACAAGAGCGTGCACAAGGCGTCTGTGTTGCCTTTGCATACAAACTCGGCCCATTTGGTTGATTTGGCCAGAGCTGGCCACGCCTCGTCCACGGTTGCGGCGAGGGCCTCTAGGCTCTCATCGCTAATATCGCGTCCGTAGGTGTGGCAGCGGAAGGTAACGAGATTTCCGAATTTGAGCTCCTTGACCTCTGTTCTCAGCTCAGGATGGTGCAGGAGGTACAGGAGCAGGCGCTCGTTGGAATATGGCCAGCGCTGAACGAGCATGGGACTCGCGATCCTGCGGAGGCGTTTGTTGACACGAGTGAGTTGATGGAGCGTGTGACCATCGATGCTGCCCAGCAACACACTCTCGAGCGTTTCATCTGGGAGGTCTAGCAAATTGGCCATGGTCGATACTGTGGTTTGCCTGTGCTAGGGACGGGGAGATTGAGGGATTGAGGGATTGATGTTGATCTGACGGCGTGAAGTTGAACAACGCAAGGCCCCACAGGCGTAAGCAGTTGCATGGGCCTGTGTTGGACAACGGTTTTTTATTGACTTCTCGGGTGTGTGGGACAAGGCGTAAGCGATAAGCTAATAAGAGGAGGAATCTTAATCCTTGCCTAGGACTGCTAAGATTACGCACACTGGCTCTAGGCCTGAAAGAAACTTTGCATAAAACCATTATTCGACTAACAAAGCTAGTCCTAGTTCCTATTAGAGAGAAAGAGAAAGGAGAATGCTATTGTGTTAGTATTGGGATATAAGGGTATAATATATTAGAAATATGTTTTTTATTATAGCTAAAGCTAAGATAACCGACATAGAAGATTGAAGACCTATTAATATACTTAATTTATAGTTACTCTATTTTTATTTTTATAAGCTATCCTTTAAATACACTATCTCAGCAAGTATTAATATCGATTTAGCTCTTTAAGTATAAGTAGACCCATAAGCTGGGGGATCTATTATATTATTAGTTCATCGAGTCATAACCAATGGTGAGGGAATATTCAGCCAAGTGCGAATAGCGAAGGCTATGAAAAGGCCATAAAGGAGGGTCTAGCAGCGGCGGCTTCGCACCCAAGTACTGGACCTGCTTAAGGTTTCTGAGATATCACACCATGACCCAAGAGCTGCAGTATGATCAAAATACGACTTGAATATAGAAGCTTTAGCTAGAATCTAAATACTAAACAATAACATGAAACTCTTCCAGTCTGTCTAGAGCGGGGTGGTCCTTATTCCCCTAGGTAACTATCTTCCGCCGGGCCTGCCGTAGCAAGCCCTTCGCGTCCTGAGAGAATCGGATGAAATAGAGCCTGGAGTTGGAACGGATACCGATATGACACTCCCCAACTGCGGATCTCATGCCTTCCTCTGCGTGATATTGCGGGGGCAACCACACCAACCGAATACCGTCCAAGGTAATCCAGTCTCGCATACCACTGACACCATATCCATCAAAAGGCGGAGTTTCGGTCCGCACATTTCTTGTATCTGGATTATTGAAATCTTCGGCTTGGAAAGTGTTGATGGCGATGCAGCCTTGGTCGGTCAAGAGACTTGAGTTGTCGAGAAAGAAAAGGTGTTGCGTGGGGACTTTTAGCAACACTCTTTGAAGGCCCGTCTTCGTCTCAAATATGGCTATCTGGCCACCATAGGCAACCTGACAAGCCAACCAGTTCGAGTCGGGTGATATTGCAAATCCATCAGACCAGAAACCCATATCATAGTTGTCGAGTGTGGAAAGCAACTGCGGTGTACCGTTTTCATTGTACCGAGTCACCTCTTCGCCATGAAATCCAGACCGCAATACCACATGTAGATCGTTGGAGAATTGTAGCCCAGCATGGGATGGGAAACACTCCGACGGGCGCTTCAATGACCATCGCAGGGCCTTCGTTGTGGCACTCCATATACCATGCAGTACCCACCTGCCGGTAATACCCACCTGCCGGTAAGCCAAAAAA
>NKCK01000374.1:0-22573 GCA_003946995.1 Fusarium oligoseptatum | reverse complement strand
TTTTTTTGCTTACCGGTAGGTGGGTATTACCGGCAGGTGGGTACTGCATGGTAACAAGCAAGATACATGGGAACCGCTGCACGTTTCGACCAACGGAGCAACGTGAAAATGACGACATGAACGCTATCTACTCTTAATGAAACGCTTGAAAATAAGCTTGATTGACAATTTCACCAGATTGGGAAGATTACGTCGGGAATGACGGGCGGAAGAATGGGGCCATGTAGCGATAACGCCATCTTGAATCCATTTTGCGCCATGGAGAATGGATCCTTCTTGCACGCGAGGACCCAGTCCGCCGGATCCGACAAAAGATTGATTGCGAATTATTGCCTTGACTGGTCTATGCGTAATGCTTGGCATTCTTTTCGAGGACCTTTTGGTCCAGGGAATAACGGCTTCTGACCGAGATGGGTTCGTATCTTGTGGCGTGGGTAGTGGATCACATGCGTAGCGCGATCGATAGAGTTATGGTTATCTTGGAAGAGCCTCATGGTGGCATGAACACGTGGATGAATGGTACGAGGCCCCTGGCTAGTTTGAGGTTGGTCTCTGTAATTCGCTCACGACCACGCCCGGGTCCGGTATTGTATCTGTGAAGGCGCTGAGTCACGATTCACGGTAAATGCTAAACGGGAGACTGTTTCTGGGCGACGTCGGAGTGTAGAGGAACTGTCCGATGTGTCCCAATGAGATGGCTTGCCCCTGCCAATAGCAACTCGTTCTGTCATGAAAAGACAGGGTCAAGCTGGCATTCATTGTTATTGTCTTCATTGACGAGCCCGCAAGAGACCGTCAGCCACAACGGTAAAAAGTACAGGTATTGATACATGAAGGCATCAAAACTCAGTACCGTCAAAGACCAAGCTGGCGCTCATAAGAGATTGCAGAGGTCGATCATAATTGTTTTGTTTCGCTGTGCAAATTAATTCAATTGCGTCCATAGGCCTTCCTCACTACCTACCTACTGTGGTTGACAAAGAGCTCAGGTGTAAGGGCAGGAAGCAAATCACGAACACACAAAGAAGGACTGCAGCACTTCAGTAACAGGATCATGGTAATACTATAACATTAAACCTATAATGAATGAAACAGAATAGAGGTTCCAATCTCATCCCGCTGTTCCGACTCGTCTATGGTGTTGAAGTGGTTGCAGATGCAGATATTACAAGATAGGTCTCTCCACACAACGATGCAACAGATGCACAATCTTTCGCACAGTTCAAGACCACCAAACCCAAGTAAATAATGAAACACCCTAGGAACAAAACATTTTAGCCTAACGGTGGAGCACGTGGGACCAAGATGGACCCATCGAATCAGTCTCTAATCAGCAACTTGGCCAGAAAATTTTCATGATAGCTTCAAATTTAGGGCCACCGGGCTTAGACCTATTTAAGGTAGCGCGCCCGCATTTTCGCCCACTTTCTAGACCTACACAAAAATTTCTCGCCCTTTTCCTACCCCGAATCATCATCTCGGATCGAATACAAAGACATCTTTAAAGTCAATCGACAATATGAGCTCTTCTAGCGTCCTGCAGCCGCCTTCGAGCAGCTTACCACCCCTGTTCACCTTGACTAAGCTCTCCGAGACAGATGTCTTTAATGCTCTGCACCAGCTGGCCGCTATTTACTGCCCCTTGTCGTTTCCCTTTTCTCAGGAACTCAGCTCACAGGAAAAGCACAACATCACTCAACTTGACGTCGATTCCGGTTACACATCTGGCAACGAAGACGAAGACGCAAATGACTCTAAGCAGACCATCACCACTCTCCGCGCAGATGCATTTGAGAGGTCATTTGTGGAACGCTGGTTAACGGGTTTCATCTCAAGAGCCGAGACTCTTTCCATCTTCAGTTCTGAAGAATCAAGTCAACGGGCTATCGATCAGGCCGCGTACATCTTTGAGTCTTTGTTCACGCCGGCCGTGGACGAAGATGAACAAGATACATCATTTATGAGAAACTTTTTCTTTCGATACACATATTCCGGGACAGAGCAAGGGGAAAATCAAAGTGCAACTCAATGATGAATTGGCGGGTACGAATGATACGGACTACCAAGACGTCGGACTACAAAGCTGGGGAGCCTCTATAGTGTTCTCCGAAATCATGTGCGCCTCACCAACACGATTTGGACTTCAAGATATTCCATCGACATCAGATACCCGTATCGTTGAGCTTGGAGCTGGCACGGGGCTTGTAAGCCTTGCTCTTGGAAAGCTTCTCCCATCCCTGGGCGTGGGAGACTCAAAGATAATCGCCACCGACTATCACCCTGCCGTCCTCGATAATCTGCAATCAAATATTGCACTCAACTATCCCAAAGATGGCCCTTCCTCAATCAGCGCATTCCCTCTCGACTGGGCCAGTCCTTCACAAGAGCACCCCTTCGATATACCAGCCACGATGCTCCTAGCAACCGACGTAGTATATGCCCCCGAGCACGCACGCCTGCTGTGCGATTGCGCAACCCAGCTCCTTTCGGAGGGTGGAACATTCTGGATACTCATCACGATCCGCTCCGAAGGCAAATTTGCCGGCATCTTAAACACGGTTGAAGCCGCGTTTACGGCATCAGATAGACCTCGAGGCAAGTCAGGGCGTAGACTTGGGATTTTGGAGCGCGAGAGGTTGGATAAACGTAGTGGTGTAGGACGTGGGGATGAAAGTGGCTATGAACTGTTTAGAATTGGCTGGTCATAAGTGGGAGGTTTAGCAGGAATACCCAGATAGACTATAGACCGTAGACCATGAAGAGATCCAGCATAATGTTGTACAGGGCTCAATAACCAGGTGTGCACCATGTGTAAGGGCCGTTTTCCAATGTTATCTATGAGAGTGCTTCTCTGGTTTCCCCACTCTTTCTCTAAGGTGCCCTTCTCGCATGACAAATACAAAAATCGGCAGTAAAAATCTATAGAAGATGAATTGAATTACAAGCATATGCCGCTGGGGGGAAATTCTAGTCGCTGAATGCTAAATAAGGAAAACGAAACCGCATCGTTCTACACTCGTCCCACTTCCTACAAGTTGACAACAAAGTAGCCGCTCAACACCATACCCAAAAGGCCCCAGGTCCCAGTAACCTTGGAAGCACCCGAGCAACCATCGTCGTTGTTCTTATTCTTGGTGCTCTGACTAGTGGTGGTATCGTCATCGTCGGTGGTGGAACCGCTGTTCGTCTTGGTGCCGCTCGTGCCATCGCTTGAATCCGAATCGCTGCCACTGCTACCAGAACTACCGCTGCTGCTGCTTCCACCGGAGCTTCCCGAGCTAGAATCTCCCCCGGAGTTGTTGCTATGGGTTCTGCGCTTGCAAAGATTAGAGCTAGATCCCGCTGTAGGCGCAGCAGTAGCTGTCGTCTTCTTCTTCTTGATCGTCTTTCTCTTCTTGACTTCGAGTACAGTAATGGCCGTCATCCAAGCAGAGCTCTCGCTGGAGGCCAGAGTGGTTGTCACTGCGTCACCTGACGATTGGGTCTTTGTCGCGCAGACAGCCGCAGTTCCCAATTCGCAGTCGTAAGTGGTCGTGTTGAATGAGACGTCCATCATGGACGGTTCGTACGTGACGGTGATGCCAGTAAATTCGTTTCCGCACGTGTATGGTGCTTTAAAGTTGGTCTGGCAGGCGAGGAGGTATTCGGTCTTGGATTCCTCCTCCTTGATGACGGTTGCGTAAATGTTTTTGACGGTGCCAGTCTGACGGGGAGGCAAAAACACGGTCTTGGTAACGGTCTTTGTCGTTGAGAGACCAAGGGCGTCGGCCAGAAGAGGCGACGAGGCAAGAAGGCCCCAGAGAAGTGTCGATTGCATGGTTGCGGTTGGTATTGATGAGGTTGTCGAGCCTGGAAAGAAGTCAGAAGCAGGGAGCAGCTGGGTATTTGTAAAAATTTCCTCCTCAGCGTAGGCAGATTGCTTCTTCCCTGCAGGGCTGGACCAGCCACAGAGTCAGCCTTACAGGGGTGTTTTCTGGCCGGCGAATCACCCAGCCCCTGAGACATTGGCAGATTTATGCTTGTTTACCTGGCACCGTGATTATTACCGCAGATCGCGTGGCACCACGTAAGAATTTAGCTAGGGCCTGTGGTAACTGTTCATGGATATTCGACGCACCAAGTCCAATGACAGTTTTTGTCCACGGCCCGCTCCTCGACAGGGGTCACACCTAAAGTCCCGTTAGTTTGTGAAGGATTCAGTAGTAGAGGGGATCTTTGTCACCGACATAAAAGCTGAACCGTATTTCCCGGCCAATAATATGCAATAATTGATGATGAACAAGCTGATCGTTACAACAATGGCCTGTCGTGACGTACAAACGCTACCCCAAGCTTACACTTGACACAATTGAGCATGTAAGATCCGCGCGCCCGGATGCTGACCTTGAAACCATGACATCTTCTGGCGTCGGCCCTACCGGTAAAGCCACAATGTTCCCGTCCCTACGCTTGGGCGGGAGCCAAGTTTTGCCAAGCCTTTTCATCTCTATAACAAGTATCGTGGGTAAATGCAAAATGCACAGGGTTCATATGCCAAAGCTTGTCTCTCGGGGACCTAGAACCACAGGCCTCATTCCACCCAAGATGCTAGCAGCGACATTTATTAGTAGTGGGACGAACCCCACGGGACAGCAAAAATAATGAGCAAAATATGCCCCAAACCAGGGGATCAATGTCAAGCGAGATTTGCACAGCCACCTTGGATAAATGTGCCACGTCTCTGCTGGTAAGATCTTGGTCTTTTATTAGCCAATAAGACGCACAAACAACTCCACTGCTCGGACTGGCATTGTGGCTGAAGTGCGAGGAAATGCTTCTTCCATGACCCCTTGTCAAAAACCCCACGAGGGACGGGGAATTCCGCTCCGCCAAGGATAGTTCGAAACAATTAAACGCCGATTTCCGACTCCCCTTTGATATCGCTTAACATATCCACTCCTACTTCGAGGCATATTCCTCGTCGTTTGCGAAACTCTATCACAATGCCATACGAATAGTTGCAGGTCGTCAGTGACATGTCGTGAATAATTACCCCAGAAGAGAATCAAGCCACGTACGAAATCGTAAGCATCTTGAAGTGTGGTCCGATCTCCCCAATTTTTAGCGCTGCAGGGTCCGTTACATGGATCGTTTTGAGGCTTTTTAACACTGCCGAAATGGGCGGCCTCTACCCTGGACTAAAATGGTTAACCATCAGGATCAGCACCAAGGTCGACGAAAACACCATCCTCTGTGGGTGTTGATTGAATGACATTGGATATTGACCTAGAAATTATTTCCTTGACTACTTTTCTTCATACTCTGTATCAGTCTTATCCAAGAAGGAAGTGCAACATACCTATTCATTGTCTCGTCGCTTGTTGTCTTGCATGCGCAGACTAGCCTTTGTCGTACCAACAAATATCAGTAAAATCTGTACTCGTCATAGTTGGCAAGGCATACTTAACTTGACAGGCTTCAAGTGGAGAGAAAATGCGTCGGGCTCCATTCTCAATCCAAGTTACCCGCAATGGCAGGAGAGGGACCTCATGATACCACTGTGATTTGCTCGGATAGGTAATTCATCGGGCTTCATCTCTTTCGGCAGGGGTCCAACCAACGGCAGTTTTAACAACTTCTTGATATTTACTCTCTCTTAAGGTTTCATACTCGTACACCGACCCCCTTTTCTGAATTGCTTCGCCTACCAGCTAACTCGCCTACCTCTGTTATGCCATCAAGTCCTTTCCGCTATGTCCTCTTGGCGTTCCTTCTTCCGGCGCAATTAGCCGCTCTAATCTTGATGCTGTATTGAACACACCCATGGTTGGGGATCCACAGCTCCTGCAGGTTGGATCCTTTCTGTATCTCTGAAGCGCACACGCTTCGCAAAAGTGGTGGCCGCATTGGGTTACGATAGGACGCTTGTAAGATCCCTCGCAGATGAGACAGGAAAGGGGAATGCTATCCAGTGTCGCCTCGTCGTCTGTACACGTTATCCTTACTCTTATTAGTGCTGCCAGGGATCTTCTTCTTGCGCATCTCCCAAGCGCTGCGTATCGCTTCCATCATGAAGGGATACACAAGAATCCCAAACTCTTCTTATAGTCCTTGCACATATCGGGAGCAAAGTCGGTGGCTGTGGCCGGACTTGGGCTGGCGGATCCAGATCTGTTGCTTCTGTGGAAGGTACTTCAGTTAGAGAGGTTACCATTTCCTGAAAGATCAGCAAGAAATTCTTCGTGTGGTGGCACCTGGAAATAGTGTTGATTATTGGTTGTAATGATGAAGAAGAAGAGAGGTTTATACAGTGCCGAAAGGTGCCCTAAGGACCCGGCACACTGTGGGTCACTCCTCAGAGGTTAATTGAGTTGAGTGTGGCAGGTGAATGAGGCTTGGCATAGAGCAGCAGATTATACCAATCACGTGATAGGTCTATCTTCACGATAAGAATGCTGAGTCAGTCACAATCGTCGCTCCCCGAGATGATTTTCCGACCCGCCTCCAACTCCGCCTCCGTGCGGTCCCGGTCCCGGCCCCGGCTTTTAGTTTCCCGCTGCAACCTTCACCGTCTGGAACAATGGCACCCAAGGTTGAGTCAAGGAGCATTGCTGAAACTTTACTCGCTCCACTCGGTCTCGAAGTCACTTCATGTCGTGAAATCCAGACATTGTGGGCTGGCTACGGTCACATCTGCGCCATCACCGTCAAGGCCGCCAACGAGACCGTGGCTGCTTCTGTGCGCCGCCTTTACAACGATTCAACAAATGGAAACACTTTCCGTCTGATCCTGAAGCTCATCTCTCCTCCTCCCGGTAAAAAGGATGAAGGTCATCTACGAAAAAGTCCTGAGCTATGATGTCGAACAGTACTTCTACGAGGAAATCACGCTCCGTCTCGAAGATGATATTGCAGTAGCGCATTGCTTGACCTCAAGCAGACGTCCCAATGCCAATGGAAGCAAACTGAAAGGACTCACTGCCACTGTTCTCACAGACTTGCGTATCAAGTTTCCTGTTGCTGGCGAAAAGAGATCTGTTCTCAGTCCACGCCAAGTTCAATCTGCGCTCGAGTGGCTCGCAAAATTTCACAGCAGCTCCTGGAAATCTTTGCCTGCGAGCCTGGACGATTTTCTCCTCCCGCCACTTGAAGAGTCGAAGCGAAGAGAGTCACAAAAGGGTGGTGACAAGTTGTGGTTGAACGGAGGTTACACCTATCTGGCGACCCGGCGAAGCGAGTATACCTCTCTGGCTGAGGATGCATATTCGGAATGGACAGAAGCTTTCTGTGCCCCTTTTGAAGGATCTGGGTTATCCACTGCTGAGATGGTGGCGGAATTTCTCACACCACGTGGTCGACCATTTGAGACGTTCATCCATGGCGACGTCAAGTCTGAAAACCTCTTCACCACCGAATCAGGAGACGAGGTGTGCTTTTTCGACTTTCAGTATGGGGGACTTGGTCTAGGAGTCTGTGATCTGGCTAAGCTGTTCACATGCTCTGTTCCTCTCAACATGCTCACTGAACACGACGCGATTCCGGATGAGCTGCCGATGGATCAAGGGGAGGAAGCTCTGTTGCAGCTGTACCGCAAAACGTTGCTCAGTCGGCGATCTCCGGAGAAGGAACCCTTTAACTACGACTGGGAGGTCTTTGTTAAACACTGGGAGGCAGCGTTGGTTGATTGGTGTCGGTTCCAGGCGTCATGGGGATTCTGGGGTAACACGGAATGGCTCGAGGCAAGAGTGAGAAGTATTCTCAAGGATGAATCCTGGAGGAAGTGGCTACGAGAAGAAGTTTCTGTTCGCAATGGAGCCTGATAGAATTTCTAGACATAGGTAGAGAAAGATAGAGGCAAATACGGATAGCTAGACGACAAGAATACAAGCGGATTTTGGCAAAGCAAGACTAGGTGGACGGTAAAGGGAATGAAGATCAAAGTTACTATATGGTACACAATAAGCAGCCGTTTGCTTTGCCTTGTCCTTTCTATGATATCCCCGTCTAATGTTTAATAACACAATTCTATTCCAGCCAAACAACGCCGCGTCAACTCAAATTGTTGAAAATATCCATCACATCTATGCCCAGCAAAAGATCACTTCCTCCCATCCATGAATCTTGAGGGGCAAAATACAGAGCTGAGTTCATGGAGGCAATGTCCTGACTGGTCTCAAGAGTCGTGGGAGGCTAATCAGATATTAGCATACCGTGAGTAAGTGAAGCTTTGCAACTTACCAAAATTACATCCGTGCTTTTGTCAAGCCTACTCGTAGGCCGATCTGCTGATCCCGGGACTTCTGGCATTTCCAGCGAAGACATGCCGTCACCGTGTGATCGCTGGGGATGAAGCGAACCCCCCAGGTCAAGACTTTGTGATGTTGAATCATTGACGTATTCCCTTGCGATGTAGGCAAACTCAGCAATAAGAGATCCGGGGAGAGAGCCTTCACTGGCAAATTCAATTCGGCTAAAGTGACCTCCTGCAATGTCGAGGAGCGCAAGATTGCTTCTTGTATCTGGGTGTTTGGGGTCGTTAATGACTTGGTCAAAGAGGACGAAAAAGAGCACAGATTGGAATCCCAGCCAGAATCCTATGTCCAGTTAGCAGGGTTCGTAAACTTTCAGGCTATTACAGACCATAATGGAGTAGAAGGCTCCACATCGACGTAAGTGATAATCTCTAGAATAGATCTCGATACAGAAATGAGATGTTCTCTTGAGAGATTCTTGTTCGATTCACTCTGATCGCGTTCCCCGTTGACCTGAAGATAGCATCGTAATAGAATGAGCTTGAAGCTGTAATAGAGGTAGTTAATCCAAATCGCAGATGGGCCTGTGACTGGTCGACGGAATAGGTGAGGTTGACAAGAGGGCCCTGGGCGAAGTCCTTCAGGAATGGAAAGTCGCCACTGCTCAAGATCTTCAAAGAGTTGACTAATAGTAGTCGTGTAGTAATCCAGTCCTTTTTGACAAATCCCTGCACAAAACAGAGTAGTCATGGCCCGCGAAAGCAGTCGGGAATGTCGAGCAAATGTGAGTATCCAGTTGAACGAACCAAAGAGGGATTCCGGGATATGAGGCATGGGTGTGACTATCTCGGCATCCACAAAGGTCTGGAATGTTATTAATGCAACATTCAAGTTAGCGGATTACTTACTGAACTGCGACCAAAGTGGAAGCTGGACATCTTTTCGATGCAATATAGAACCCAGAATATTCGATGAAAGGCTTTGGCGGAAGGGCCTTTGGAGATGGCTGGTCCAAGATCTTGAGCCATACGAGCAGCTTGGGTCATGATTCTCTGCTCAATAGAGAGACATGAGACCCCCAAGGCGTAAATAGCTGTAGTGGTGATGGCCTGAAGGGCAACTAACGGATCGTTGGACTTTTCCAAATTAGGGATAAGACCGAGAGCGACTGAGAAAAGCTTCCAAGCCTTTCCCTTTCCAGGTTCAAAGCTACCACCACCGCTGTGCAAGCAACCCAGTGCAAGAACAGAGTGGTAGAGTGCCGAGAAGGAGGGTTCTTCTGCGAGGATGGTGGATAGATTTGGGGAGGATATCTTTGACTCGAAAGACGGGCGATCCAAATGTGGAAAAAGAGGATGAACTCGCTCATAATACGCTACCACAATGAGAAATGCGCACAAAAACGACACGAAACTTACCTGCAATATGTCTAGCCGCCGACGCATTATCCACTCTCCCACTCTCCGACACGTTCGACAAAGCGGACTCTGTATCGGGCGATCTCACTCGATTCTTCAGGATGGTTGAAATCCTCCGAACAAGATCATTAACCTTGTTATTCCGCAACTTTGTGGAGAGGGACTCAAGTCTACTATCGGAGAAGAAGGTGAGTCTGTAGGTGCCACCTATGGGCTTCATGTCAAAAACGGCCCATGTCGATTGATTCCTTAACCTACTGAATAGGCCGTTGCCCTGATGGTTTTAGCGCAGGACTAGTGTTGAGAATTGCAGAGAAGGAGGGATATTAAATGGGAAGATATGTTGAGAGTTTCTTACATTGAGAGTAAAGCGTTGCTCTTGATTTAGAGTATCGCCTGGAGGTGCTCCGAAGAGTACTCGGTCGATGAAAAAGGTCTCCCTGCGCAACTTGTAGGGCCACCTTTTTCTCTGGAACTTGAAGGGCATTTTTGTGTTTCCTATGTCATTAGTATCAGCGTGGTTATGTGTGTGAAGCTGCTCACCTCTATTGCCGCCGACGATGTTTCGAGTTTAGTCAAGACTCCATCACTTGGAATCACTGGGTTGCTCAACAAGGCCTTGTTGACTGAAATAATGTTAATAACGCGTTAAAAGAATAAATATTTGACTCACCATTCTTTCTCAGTGGAACCTTTCTTCTGCCAAAGTGACAGGTGGCCCCTCGTTCCTGAGCATGTCAGCGCAATGTAACCCCCAAAAACAATCACAACTCACCATACAACTTCCACAAGGAGGAGGATATCCTTAAAAAAACAATCTTAGTAACTGCAGTCACATCCCAGAAGGGTACGTACCGGAGCAACGGATCTTTCTCATCTTGCATTGGTCGCATGCCTTGGACCTCTTGGGCCCACGCAATCTCGTCTCGGATCCGGGCGGAGTCTCGGGCATCATGTAGTTTCCGCGGCGTCTGAATTCTGCTTCTTCTTTGATGCAGACGGGAGGGAAGTGAGCGGTGTCCGGAGTAGGAGCGGCGTTCTTTAAGGCCAAGTCGAAGAAAGGCTCTTCAAGAACGGCGTTTGTCGTCGGCGCCGACATTCCTAGAAGGGTTTAGTTCACGGAGATGTGGGTACGATATCTCACAATTCCGCGCCACTTGCTAGGATCCCTGGGCGGTAGATCCCGTGTGTGAGCAGCCCACGGCGGTTGGTGATATGTCACGACGCCGTTGAATGACGTCTCAGGAGAAGGGAAAAGTGATTGTCTCGGGATTCTGCAAGTTGAAGCGCAACTGTCAGCTTTGAGCCGCATGTGTCATGGATATCCTGTTTATATGCTCCGAATCATACCGAAGCTTCCGAAGGGCCTCCCACGAGGGCATGTAGATAAAAGCGTTCCCCCCTCAGGAGCTTTCTCTCTGTGGGAATATCCAATCGGGGACTCTACAATTTACTCTTTCTTCTTTCCGCGGCTTCTGCCGCTTTCTTGTCTTGTATTCCACTCTTTTAACCCCCTGTCACATTCACCATGTCTCCCAAGTCTAGTACCCCGATCGAGGATCTCACTGGCATGCACCAAGCCAGTGAAAGCGAAACCGAGAATGGCAACAACAGTGAGCCAATGGCTCAACTCGCTCGATCTTTCTCTCTCACAAGAACATACTCGACTCTTTCTGCCGGTGTCAGTCCCTTTCTTCTCCAAGACCAGCGTCTCGATCCCAAGTCCCCCAATTTTCTCCCCGAGTTTTGGGTCAAGGCCATGCTCCATGCCTTTTCTCAAGACCCAGAAAAGTTCCCGCGTCATACTGCGGGTGTGTCTTGGCGCAACCTCAACGTCCATGGGTTTGGTGACCCGACCGATTACCAGAAGGATGTGTTGAATGTGGCCTGGCGTGGTCCTCTCAGTGCACTCAACTGGCTTGCGAACCGGAAACGAAAGATTCGTATTCTCAATGAGTTTGATGGTCTTGTTGAAAGTGGAGAGCTGTTGCTCGTGCTTGGACGTCCTGGAAGGTATGGTATGAAGTCATCACCATCAATGCTCTCTCTCACCCCTGTATAGTGGTGTCTCGACCCTACTCAAGACCATTGCTGGTCACACCCATGGACTTCACATGGAAGACTCATCCGAGTTTAACTATCAAGGTATGGACCAACTCTATTTCAACTTGGTCTAATGCTAACCCATAAGGTGTCCCATGGGATCTGATGCATAGCAACTTCCGCGGAGAGGTGGTATACCAAGCCGAAACCGACATCCACTTCCCACATCTCACAGTCGGAGAAACCCTCCTCTTCGCAGCCCTTGCACGTACACCGCAACACCGCGTCTCCAACACGTCTCGAAGAGTCTATGCCGAACACCTTCGCGATGCTGTCATGGCCATGTTTGGAATCAGCAACACCATTGATACAAAGGTTGGAAATGACTTTGTTAGGGGTGTTAGTGGAGGTGAGAGGAAGAGAGTGAGTATCGCCGAGGCTACTCTCAACCAGAGCGCTATTCAATGTTGGGACAACAGCACTCGAGGTTTGGATAGTGAAACTGCCCTGGGTTTTGTCAAGACTCTTCGGCTGGGCACTAGACTGGGTGGTACTAGCGCTATTGTTGCCCTCTACCAGGCTAGTCAGCCTGCTTACGATGTAAGTGATGACTGTGCACTTTCTCACAACCCGTATCTAACCCCCGTGTAGGAGTTTGACAAAGTCCTGTTGCTGTACGAAGGCCGTCAGATCTACTTCGGTCCTCGAGAAGAGGCAAAGAAGTATTTCGTAGACATGGGCTATGACTGTCCTCCTCGTCAGACAACCGCCGACTTCCTCACCTCTCTGACGAACCCCGAGGAACGTACTGTACGACCTGGCTTCGAAGGCAAAGTGCCCCGTACATCAGACGAGTTTGCCGACGCTTGGAGGATGAGCTCGTACAAAGCCAACCTTCTCCGAGACATTGCAGCGTTTCAGAATCGATATCCTGTGGGAGGCGAAGAGGTTGAGAAGCTCACAAACATCAAGAAGGCTCAAAAGGCACGATTCATGTACGTATCTCCCCTCCACTGGTGCATCACTCGTACTAATCCATTAAAGGTCCAAGAAGAGTCCATTCACAATCTCTGTACCCATGCAGATCCGCTTGTGCATGACTAGAGGAATCCAGAGACTCCTCGGTGACAAGACCTTCTTCATCGTCACAGTGGGAGGAAACTTGATCATGTCGTTGGTCCTTGGGAGTGTGTACTTTGACCTCGCTGTGGCTGCCGAGACTATGAACAGCAGATGCTCGGTTCTGTTCTTTGCCATTCTGTTTAATGGTTTGAGCAGCGCCCTCGAGGTAAGTGATCAGTCGTTGCCATGACCTAAGCTCACACTCTTAGATCCTGTCATTGTATGCCCAGCGACCCATCGTAGAGAAGCACTCGAGATATGCCTTGTATCGCCCGCTCTCAGAGGCTATTTCATCCATCATCTGCGATCTGCCGTCCAAGATTCTCTCAACTCTTGCCTTTAACGTTCCGCTCTACTTCATGGCCAACCTCCGTCGTGAAGCTTCGTATTTCTTCATCTTTCTCCTCTTCGGCTTCACAACTACTCTGACCATGTCGATGATCCTGAGGACTATCGGCCAAGCTTCAAAGACGGTCCATCAAGCTTTGGTCCCTGCTGCCATCTTCATCATCGGTCTGGTCATTTACGCTGGCTTTGTTCTGCCAACTCAGTACATGAAAGGATGGCTCAGATGGCTCAACTACATCAACCCAATCGCCTACGCGTACGAATCCCTGGTTGCCAACGAATTCTCGGGCAGAATATTTCCTTGTCAGACCATGATCCCTGCTGGCCCTCCTTACGAAAATGCTGGACCGACTGAGCAAACTTGCTCTGTCGCTGGTGCTTCCCCCGGAGAGAATTTTGTGGCTGGTGATTTTTACATCGGCGCTGTCTACGAGTATTACTACTCTCACTTGTGGAGGTGAGCCTTGCCACATCATATTCCACTGAACCGGTATACTAACTAAACAGAAACTTTGGCATCCTGATTGCCTTCATCTGCTTCTTCTCCTTCACATACCTCATCGCAGCCGAGTTCTTCTCCATGAGTCCCTCCAAGGGTGAAGTCTTGATCTTTCGCAAAGCCCACCCCCTGAGCAAGGCCAAGGTAGATGAAGAGGCAGGAAACGAAGCTGTCAATTCTTTTCGCGAGAAGAGCCAGGATACAGATACTTTGCAGTCCCCTGCGCACCCTCAGACTGCCACATTTGCATGGAAGGACGTCTGTTATGATATTGTTATCAAGGGACAGACACGCCGCATTCTTAGCTCTGTTGACGGATGGGTTCAGCCAGGAAAGATTACTGCGTTGATGGTAAGTGATCTAACATGTTCTTGAACTGTACTGACCTCAAAAGGGAGCTTCGGGAGCTGGAAAGACTACACTGCTTGATGTGCTCGCGGATCGAGTCACGATGGGTGTTGTCACAGGCGACGTGGCAGTCAACGGGTACCCACGTGGAAAGGCTTTCCAACGAACAACCGGATACGTTCAACAGCAGGATATTCATCTTGAAACGTCTACTGTTAGGGAAGCTCTCCGCTTCAGCGCAGTTCTCAGGCAGTCGGCATCAACCACCAAAGAAGAGAAGTTCAAGTATGTGGAAGAGGTGATTAGTTTGCTGGAAATGGATCTCTATGCGGATGCAGTCATTGGAGTTCAAGGAGAAGGTTCGTATAATCTCCTCTTGTATTAACTCAAGCTAACAAAATACCAGGTCTCAATGTCGAACAACGAAAGCGCCTTTCGATAGGCGTAGAACTCGCAGCCAAGCCCGAAGTCCTCTTATTCCTCGACGAGCCAACCTCCGGTCTCGACAGTCAAACCGCCTGGGCCATTGCTACTCTTGTTAGAAAGTTAGCAGATCACGGCCAAGCTATTCTGTGCACCATCCATCAACCTTCTGCAGTTCTCTTTCAACAGTTTGACAGGCTTCTGCTCCTCAAGAGAGGCGGTGAAACAGTGTACTTTGGTGACATTGGCGAGAACCCGAGCACCATGACATCGTACTTTGAGAGGAACGGAGCTATTCCATGTAACGCGGACGAAAATCCAGCTGAATGGATGCTTCGGGCAATCGGTGCTGCTCCTGGCGCGCATACAGACATTGACTGGACTGAGACATGGAAGAAGAGCCCCGAGTTTGGTGTTCTTCAGGACGAACTCAAGGTTATGATGAAGCCATCGACTTCTCAATCCGGAACTCAGTCACCACAGACGAGCTACGCCGCACCATCTTCGCAGCAATTCTTGGCGTGTACTATGAGGAGTGCTGAGCAGTACTGGCGAACACCTACTTACATCTACGCCAAAATGATTCTTTGCCTCGGAACGGTATGTTCACTTCTTTTATCGCTTATATATATCTAACCGCCTGTAGAGCCTCTTTATCGGCCTTTCTTTCCAGAACTCCCCTCTGTCACTCCAAGGTCTTCAAAACCAGATGTTCTCGACCTTTATGCTCGTTGTCACCTTTGCCTTCCTCGTGTACCAGACAATGCCAGGGTTTGTCTCTCAACGATCACTGTACGAAGGCAGAGAGAGATCTTCAAAGACTTACGCCTGGTACAACTTTATCCTCGCAAACGTTGTCGTCGAGATGCTGTGGAATTCACTTGCATCTCTCGCCGTCTACCTCCCATTTTACTTCCTCGTCGGCATGTATAAGAATGGAGACATCACCGACACCCAAGATGAGAGAGGCGGTTTGATGTTCTTGTTGGTCTGGGCTTTCATGATTTATGAAGGTACTTTTGCGCACATGTGTGTTGCAGGGTCGCCGACTGCCGAGGTTGGAGCCACCTTTGCATTACTCTTGTTCATGATGACTCTTGTTTTTGCTGGGTAAGTTTACATTCTACGGATACGTAAAATGAATAATCACTAACCTACCACAGTGTCCTTGTCCCATACTCGGGCCTTCCTGGATTCTGGACATTCATGTACCGCGTCTCCCCAATGACCTACCTCATCGGAGCCATGCTATCCAACGGCGTAGCCCTCCAAAACGTCGAATGCTCAAACGTAGAGCTCCTAATGTTCAACCCCCCAGCCAACATGACCTGCGAGACATACGCTGGACCCTTCGTGCAAATGGCAGGAGGCACTCTACAGAATCCTCAGGCAAACGACACCTGCTTGTTCTGCCCTGTCGCGTCAACTGATACTTACCTCGCCACACTGGACATTCATTATAGTGAGCGGTGGAGGAACTTTGGATTAATCTGGGTTTACGTGATTTTCAATGTCTTTGCGGCGTTGGCGGCTTATTGGCTGGTGAGGGTGCCCAAGAAGCGCTTTGGACGCGCGTGATCGAGTCTTTCCTCCCCTTTCTTGACTCCTTAGAATCTAGATCTCACTATCATTCAATCAGCTCAACTGGTAGAGTCTTTATTTACTTTCATTCCCCCCTTTTATAGCGGTCGATCGAGAGTTGGACGGCTCAGTCGAGATACCGTCTAACTCCTTATTTATTATCAACCTGGTTATAGATACCGATGTCACCAGTCACCACCATGCTACGCTTCTAGTGACATCTTTACTGCTGCCGCATAGAACTAGATCATGCCGCTCATCTTGCTCATCACGCCACACTTGCCGCTCTCATGCACGTCGTCGTCTGGCCATCTTGGCACTTGCGAGGTTCTAGGCACGAACTTCTGCAGGCTCACTTTTTGTCTTTGTGAGATTCTTCAATCTTTCAGAAGTTACGCGGCTGCTGATACAAATCTGGTTACGGTATCACGGAAGGGTTAGACGTCTTTCACTCTGCGTATCTGTCCATGCCATGACCGGCAGAAACTCCATTACTATCATGATTCAAGATAGATCAGGTACCCCCTCCTAGTCTAACAACCCTTGCAGTAATGAATCCTTTCCCCTATACGGTTTCCATTGCCTGATCACCGAAGTCTGGCTTCTGAGCCATGTCGCCAGTCCACTCTTTCTCGACGAAGATGCTTAGTAGGATCTTTCTGTTACCGCCGTTCCTTGCCTTCACAACCACGACAAAGTCTCTCATGAGTTCGAATTGCTGTGGCCCGAGTAGTAAATCCGGTGACGATGGTTTCTGTGAGGGGACAGGATTCTGGGACAGTGTGCCTATCTCAAACAACACGACGAGTTCCATACCATCATCACCAAGGCAATGCCAGAATTGAAGATGGAAAGGCGGCATCGAGTCTGTGCCACACAAGGTCCTGAACCCAAATGAAAAATGTTGATCGCCCCCGGGCCCGGTAACCCCAATCCAAGGATCTAGTGTCCTCCTAAGAGAATCTTGCTCAGTGTCACCAGTGAGACGGTATATCACTGATTCATCATCATTTCTTTCCTGTAGTATTGGGCTTGTCAGCCTCAGTCCGTACTCGGCTGGGACGTGTCGAAGATGGAATGTTATTGGGTCTTGCGTGCGAGGAGCCTCTTTCATGGTCGAGCGAACGTAAAATATTCTTTCCTTGAGGTCGGGATGACTTTTAGAGTTAAGTCCTCGTGGGAGCAGAAATTGTGAAGGACCGTGTCGTGAAGGACCGTGATATCGAGAAAACCCTCCACCATGAGGTTGCAAGGCAATGCCTATGATCTTGTCCTCCTCTGAACAGTCCTCCAGAAAGACCACCCAGAGCTGAGGAATCACATATTTACCCTGAGTGAAGATGTCGTGATAGATAGATGTCAACCAAGGGGGGTGTTGTCCCGGGGTACACGATCTGGGAAACCGTATCGACAGAGCTATGAGCTTGATATATGGGCCGACTACTTGATGGGTGAATTCTACTATTCCGGAGCGATAACTGAGTAAAATGTCCCGTGGCGTATGCCGAAGTTTATGGCATCCCTCAAAGTCGCTTAGTGACGTAGCCAGAATACTCGAGTAGGTCCGCTTCCCTTTTTGGGGGTCATGCCTCCATGCAAAGATGCTTTGGTCGTTGGAGGATTGTAGAATCTCCATCTGAAGCCGGAAGAAGGCCTTATTTCCTTCACCGTATAGTAACGGCATATTGACGTTGAAAAGCCCCATCAAACTATAGGCCTGGTCTTCAATCCTCGTTGTCTCCCTAGTCGCTGCCCACGATAACTTTTGGGCAGCACAGAACCTATCCAGCCGCTCTGGAAACAGAAACAAGTTCTCGTCGATATTGGTAACCTTGGAAATCTCTTGGGCAAGACTGCGCTTGGTCCCAAACTCTTTCCATTCAGCTGACATGAACACCACCTCGGTTGGTGCGATGAGTTCCTGGAGTGTCCATCCCCGCGTGAACCATTTGCTCTTTTGAAAATCGCTGCTCACGGATTGACGGACAGCCTCGTAGCTGCAGTCGTTCAAATAAGCGTAACAGGTGTCCGCGTTCTGATACCAGCGGTACATGGAATTGATGGCTTCAGAAAGCTCAGCACTTGACGACTTGTCGATACAGCAGGTATCGATCCAGACATAGCGGAATCCTTCCTTCCGAGCGACACGGCAGAAGTTTTCCACCTTTTGCCAGCCCCTTTTCAAGGGCGCCGTTGTTTGCGCGATATCCTGGAATAGGACCTCATCGTCTTCCCACCGGTGCGACAGGATGGCATAAGACACGAGAGTTTCGTCGGGAAATTCCTCTAGCGTTCCTGACTCAATGTTGAGTAGCCGCATGGTTGTGCTTGAAGGGGGTTTGCCCCCAACTAAGGAGTAACTGTTATTGACGCTGCAACAAGGTGGTTCAAGAGATAGATGACTGGATTTCATGGATCCTATTAGCGCGGGGTTTGTAGCCTGATTTTTAATGCCGCATGCTGTAAACATTATTGGGTCCGCTTAATGCGACCCAGGCTTCCCACCCACGTGAGAAGCATCTTGAGCTTTTTTGGTCAAATGCATATATATAATGATACATAGATCGTTTATAAAAAGGTTACTAACGAGCCATTAAGTTAATAACTAAAAGGTTTATCGGGGTTAATACCGTTATTTAGGTGAATTTACTTAAAGCTAAGGGCGTTTAGCTCCTCTTTAGGATTAAGAAAAGATTTCCGTAAAATATTTATATTTAAAAAGGCCTTTATATATCCTCATAATTCAGATTTTATCTGAACATCATCCTACTGACCCCATCACGTTTCTTTTGATCAAGTGCCTTCAGAAAAACGGCCGCCTAGAATCTAGGACGGCTGTTGCGGGCCAAGGTCGTCTGTTTCATATAGCAAGGCGTGTCGAGATGGGTTCATAATTCGTGGCAATGCAATAAAACTATGCGCTGTTAATTGGAAATATTGGTCACGAGCCTGTTCATAACTGCTTTTTCAGTGTTGGTTGTCTAAAGGATTAGAGGCTGTGTTGAAAAGGGTGGGCAGCATAGCCTCTCATATGAGTAGACGAAAGTTGCATAAATGCTTCCGGATGCTATGACCTCAGTCTAGATCCTTTGAAAAATTGCTGGCGTAATACTATTGGACGGTTTTAATTGTGCAAGAAACAGTCCATTATTTTTGAGGCTTGGCAAGCACAACTAGCGACCAACACTATGGATACAGTCGTTTCATTGTTGCCTGATGTGCTGTGAACAGCCTCAATGAATTGATCCTGTCGATTCAGTCGGTAGATATAAAAAGCGTGAAGAAGTCGAAACAACTTGGCTCTTCATTCAAAGCCAATCAAAAACCCTCCCTATCAACTTCTACTCTACCTGTGTTGCCCGCTACCTGCCAGTCACATTAGAACAAGTGCCCGTATACACCTTTCGGCGATGAAGCTCTCTGCTTTCTATCTCTTCGCATACCACACGGCATGCGCCCTTGGTCTACCCGCATCAAACGCGCAAGCAGAGTGCGGAGAGCTCGGCGTCATGGACTGGAGCAACGTGGAAATCCCAGACACCGCCAACCGGACCAACCTCCGAACATGCAAAGAACACCCAGCCACCCTGACCAGCCTCAAGGAGAGGGACAATACCTTGCAAGAGCGACGGTGCATTCCTCCAGGCAAAAAGCAAAAGTGGGGATGCGATCAGGAGACTGGATACTGTTGGATGAATTGTGGCAAAGTGAAAAAGGGCGAGTGGTGCTGGGAGGCTTTTGAGTACGGGATTGGAGCTTGGTCGAATTGCAAGACGGATCTCGATTGCTTTAGAAATACGGAACGGGGGGCACGGTGCTCGATTGGTGACTGCGAGAGCTGTGGATGTGGTTGCTAGGTAGTTAGTTAAGCCCTGCAGAACGAAAAACTGCTTTATCGTAAACAGACCTCCCTCTCCAACACAGAGCAGGCTTGGTGTGCAAGAACTTTCAATCACTTCTCGCAACAACGTCTTATAACTTAAAGTGTCCCTACGATCTAGTGCCGATGACATTTAACCTTACACAGCTGCCGGGTGTCACCCTCGCCAAGACAGAACAGAGCCTTGAACATTCTCTTGGCGCCTTCAGAGCTGTCCTGACCGAGGAGCAACTTAAAGGCCTAGACTACCACTGTGTTATTATTGGGATATGATGCTATGACGTATTGGAAATGTGTTTTTTGGTATAGTTGAAGCCCGGCCCTAGATGGGATAACTGAGCCAGAATATCCTCCTTTCGTCGCTATATGCTACCGCCGGTATTTCAATGTTGGTCAAGCGGAGATGGCGAATACAATCAATTATTAATTGTGTTATCCTGTTCCCCATAGCATTGATGTATTCCGTCTCCGCAGTGCTATCTCAAATTAGTAGGTACTTCAAAGTCAACTGCATACCACCGGATGATTGCTCCCTTAGTGACTATTCCCTCACATTACATCCTCCTCTCCAATACATACTGTTCTGATGATTATAGATACTCCTCTGTAGATGGATCATCTATCATCTTCTGGCGATAGATATCTCTCTAGTCATACATATGCCTCTGGAAAACTCGATCTCGGAATCGGATACTCGGACCAGCTGAAGTGCATATGACATATAGCTCCAGCCCCAACCGGCGTGTAGTGGTTTGCTAGTGAAACGGAAAGGTGAGTCTGGCTTGGCTTGAAGTCAATCCATCGTGCGATATCGGGATTCCTGAGGGCCTTCTCGAATCTGTCCACCTCTGGCCAGTCCGCCTTCGCATACGGCGCCTGCAGTATAGCGGCTTCTTCTGGAGAGACCCTCCAGAAGTGCCACTTCCAATGAACAGGCTCGCCTTCAGAGTTCAAGGCCGTCGATGAGGAAATAATAAGAAACGCCACTTCTCCGTTTATCAACGTCAGTTGAAGGAGGGCGGCCCCTTTCCGGCATGGCCCGAACAAAGACTTTGGTCCACTTTCCATCCAAGGGTACCAACCTGTATCATTCTCCCCGCATCGAGGATGGAGAACGAGACAGCTCCCATCATAATCAAGCATGTTAGGGGGGCTTGAATTTATGCCCACAAGCCCATGTCGCGGCTCGAACGTCAAAAATAGCCCCGAGCAAGACAATTTGGACCGGAGGAGACCACACGATCCCAGGTGGTTGGCAGGCGACCCCCTTTCGTGTAAACCTGCATTGCTATGCTGGTGTGAGTCAGAAACGAAAACACGAAGCGCTTGGTTTTCCACGAGCCCCTCGCAAAGCTGGATTGGTACAGGTGGATTCGGTTGTCGATACATGCGTTGAGCCTGATGATTACCGTAAAAGGGAAGGCCAATTTTCGAACCGCTGGAAGAACAACCTGCCTCCAGGATGGCAAGAAAAGTAGTGGGGGATAGGCAACTTAAGAATGAAAGCTCAATCTTGAGGCCTGAATTGGTGAGGTGGTACGGAGACGGTCGTGGCCCTGGCCTTGGGACATAATGGCTCGAGCCTGAAAACGCTGAGGGATGAGGGGCAAGAATACTGCCCCGATCATAATATCTGTCCCAAGTCCAACAGAAGAGAGATTGATCGTTCGAGACCTTCATGATTTCTCCCTGCAGTCTCAAGAATGCCCCGTGCCCTTCACCGTAGAGCAAGGGCATGTGCAGACCGAGGATGCCTAGCATGCAGTAGGCTATGTCCTCTGTTCTGGTGGTACTCCTGTTTGAGACCCAAGAGAGCCTTTCGGCGACGCTCGCATTGTTGACTGGAATATCATACTCGATGCTTTGGACGACTGCACCGCTCCGGGGGCAAATGTACCAAACACCTAGGCACTTCTTTCCAAGATACTTGACGTCGATTCCAGTAGTGAGTGATATCTCGGGGCACAGCGACACTTTCGTCCCCAGAAGCGACCAGTCCTTGCTGTAGAACTCGACATCTCGGGGTGCGAGGAGCTCCTGGAGCGTCCATCCCCTTGTGAACCACCTCGAACGGCGAAAGATCTTGGTGTCCAACGGCTCCCCTAGTGCTGGAGATGGAACGTCGGATAGGTAGACATAGCAAACACGTGCACCCTTGTACCAACTAAACATGGAGTTGATAGCTTCGGACAACTCCGCAGAGCTGGACTTGTCGATGCAGTTCGTATCCACCCAGACATAGCCATACCCTTGTTTTCTGGCTAGTTCACATGTATCCACGATTTTGTGGTAGCCCTTCTTCCGGGAGGCCAAGGCTTGGTCGGCCCAGTCTCGAAAGGTGACTTCCTCTTCTTGCCAGGTGTGTGAGAGGATGATGTACTCGGGCACTTGATCGCCAAAGAACTCGACCAATGCCAAGGTGGCTGTGTTGATGAGCCTCATTTTTGACTGGACTAGACCGTTGAGGGACTGGGCTTCAGTGTCAGGGAGAAACGACCGAGGTTGGGCACGAAGTGTACATGGTGAGACGAGGCAGCAGGCTGTGGTCATCGGAACAAAAAGGTTCTTCCTTCCGTACTGCCACATGCATGTTGGAATTATCGATCTTGTATGTCGGTTATCCTTGCTTCAACTATGATAAAGAACACATTTCCAACACATCATAGCATTATATCCCAAT
>NKCK01000373.1:0-22646 GCA_003946995.1 Fusarium oligoseptatum | reverse complement strand
TTTTTTGGCTTACCGGCAGGTGGGTATTACCGGCAGGTGGGTACTGCATGGTATGGGGCATAGGGTTATCAATTTCCAGCTGTTTATCACACAGACTCACAGAGCATCAGAAATTCTCGGTCTTCTGGCCCAGTTATCCCATCTCATCGAGGGCTGAGCTTCAACTAAGAAATATCAAGACGCCATCAAGCTCTAAAGCGGGACCCCGAACCACCTCAGTAGCCTAAACAAACTCAACACGTAGGATTCCACGAGTGATGAGGGACGCATGCGAACCGGGGGTTCCGTGTTGATGAGGATGGCCCCTGAAAGAAGTAGAAATAAATATGGGAAAGTGTACGAGTTGTTGTGACATTCCTAAGATGGCTCTTTGGACACCCTAGATTTGAAAACTAAAAGTACATGTTGGGGTGTCTCTGCTCGAGGCTCCTCGCCTTACTCATGGTCGTATCCGATGAACCGTCCCAGGAAGCATCCAACAGGCTCTCGCTACCCATGTCCTGTAAAGGCGAAGTCGTCCTCTCAGAGCTTTGAGGATCTGTAATAGATGCCGAGAGCTCAGGGGTAACTACAGTCCTCTGTATGGGCAAGTTGAATTCCGTCTGGGCAAGTCTCAACGGTGCTGCTGTAGAGTTGCCGGGCTCTGACTTGTTCTGGAACCAGGTCTTTATATCATCCAAGGACTTGAGCGGTAGAGTATCCCATTCTCTGATCCGATCAACCTTCCGCTGTGAGGGAGGTTTGAGTGAGCGTTGAGCATTCTGTGGGTCGTTTTCAAGTGACTGGAGGACTTGGAAGAGTGCTTCTTCGGTCTCAGCAAGGCGGGCCTCTAACCGAGTGATAAATCCAATAGGAATGCCTCTGTTGGGTGTAATTAGTTTTTGTCAACTCTAACTTGTGTTTGGGTTGTACCTCTTGTTTTGTTCAGGGTAGTGACAGTTGGAGGGATCATGGCTACATTGTAGACAATGTGGTCTAGAATGATTCACAGCGTCAGCAATAGCACTCAAAGCAATGGTAGCATAACTTACAGTCGCCGGTCACACTGGGACAATCTTTGTTAGCAGAGTTGAAGTAGTTGCTCGTCATTGTGCCTCACCTTGCGCTTCCTCTGCCGACAGTGACCACAAGCAATGGGATTCAACAGCCTCTCAGCTCTCCACCCGCAGCGTCACTATCGGTCATATGCAATGGGGCAATAACTGATACTCTTTATCCGGGGATTCTATGGTTGAGTGTTGGTTAGTTGACGGAGATGACCCCACAGCCGAAGCACCTTCTTGACCCCGCCTCGGAGGTTTCTTTGTCCGACATGACGCTAACACTTTTCGCGTCTCACACAACCTTGAACCTTGTTCAATCTCACAATTGTTTACAATCTCTTGGAAAGTTGGAAGCGATTTTACTTTCAAGGATTCCGGAATGGATCCGTCTTGAATCTGGGGCAAATGGCTTCCCAGCAGTCACCTCATAATACCTCCGAGACAGCTTCTTGCTCAACACCTGGATACCCTATCGAGCCGCGGAAACGAAAGCGATCTGCCTCCGGATCACAGCTCGCCCGCGAACATGGATTGATGCGAGATACAGGAGAGCATGATGCTGCTCGGTTTGTTGGTAGTGGGAGTGGAATACACTACATACGCGCGGTGCATTTGAGACTTGCCAGGAGATCTGCTTCCAGGACGAACGACTCATCGGCCATCACCACTCTTATTCCTGGTGAAGACGACCAGCTTCGACAAGCATCTTCGACCAGGAGGAACCGCGAGCAGGTTCTGTGGAAGAACAATGAAGTCTCGGCCAACCCTGAGAACATCTCACCATGCTTCGAAGACTTTGTCGAGTGGTCCAAGAGCTATTTCGAATCATGGCACCCAGTTCTTCCCTTCCTCCACGGCCCCGAAATTCTTCGACTATTCGAAGAGGCATCAAAGAATGGAATCTCATCAATAAACTCCATGGATCAGGTCATTCTCAAGTCTATCCTATCCATATCCCTAGCCGATAGCCGCCAAGGCGCTCCAGTCCACAAACCGATCCCAAAGCAGCTCGTCTTTGAAAGCGTCGACGATGCAGTAGCAAGCTCACAGTTTGCTCTAAGTCAACCAGCGTCAATCCGCTCGACCCAAGCAGCTTTAGCCATTCAGCTGTTTCTCACTTCCATGCTCTGCCTCAATGCCGCATCACGCCTAGGTGGGCTGATCGTTCGCATGGCTTTTCACATGGGCCTTCATCGCTGTCCGATAAGGTTTCCCTTTTTCACAGCTGAGGAGGCATCTGTTCGGCGTCGCGTTTTCTGGTGTATATACAGTCTTGAGAGACTCCTTTGCCAGTCTCTCGGGTTACCTCTTGATATACAGGATGATGACCTGGACGTCTGCTACCCGGGTGAGGAACGACATCCCACGACAGGTGCTACGGAGGATGCGGGAAAGCTGCAATTACTCACCTTTGTTGCCAAACACGCGCGAATACGGGGCCTCATTCTTGAACTTCGCAACAAATCCATCATGCAGAGGCAAGAAACGGCTGATCGGACGGCTTTTGTGCAAACTGAGCTTGCAAAGTGGTCCAACGAGATACAAGATGCAGTCGAAGAGGATGAGATAGCTGATCATACCTCGGATGTAGGGGAAGCCTCACCCAGCATCTCTCCAAACCACAAGCTCATGCTCCTGATCCTGAAGCATGAGGCGGCAATCTGTCTAAATCGGCCAGGTCTGGCATCAGAGTACCCGTCCTCATCTTACTCTTCTGCCTTTCAAGCATGCATCTCTGCAGCCAAGTCCATATTCATCCTCCTAAAGAAGCATGGAAACCGCCATCGCCTAGCAACAGACTCGACTGGTCGGAGATTACGGACTCCGCTCCTCTGGCCCTCGTTCACTTGGGCTGTGTGGATTAGTGCGTTTGTTCTCATACACGCGGCATTTGAGAATCAGGTTCCTCTAGACAGCGCCATGAGGTAGTGTACCTTGCTTGTTCTTGTTATTCTCACGTTGACTTTCATCTAGACATGTCATGGCTGGAAAAGGCATTCTCAGTCATTTAGCAGCAAGAGACACATCATGGCCAGAGTATTGTCTCGGAGCTATTGATGAACTAATCTCAGCCGTACAAGAACTCTCCCAAGCCCGAGTCCCATCACTAGAATCTCCCACCGACGACTCTGTCACCTCACACTCTCGAACACTAGCGGCCCGACAACAGGACGAAAACACCTTTGCGCGTACGAGACGAAGAGAAACAGTCACGGGGTGGGAACAATCAGCGACTGGTAGGTCCAACGACCCCAGTGGCAACGTATCAAGAGACTTGTCTACACTACCGGAACATGAGGCAAACTTTGATACCGCATCGCAGCACTATCCAGAAACCTCATCTTCCCAGGCTGGAACCCATATACAAGCACAAATACACTGGCAGCAAAGGCATCAGCAACCACATCAGTTGGCTCATGTAAACGCGCAAAATGGATCCGACTCGCTGGGTGCAGCAGGTGTTCCACGTATGAATAACGGCCATGATGGACAATCATTCACAGCCTCTTTGGGTCAAGCTGACTCTAATCTGGATACTATACCTGTCGAAGGTCAGGAGTCGATTATGTGGTATGATCAGCTGTTTGCGAGTTCTTTCAGCGCCATTGATAATCCGTTTCTTGTGGCTGCCGAGTTTGATGCGTCGATTGACCCGACTTGGAACTATCTAAGGTAGTCTTGAAAACTCGAGTATGTACTTTAGTAGCTATCGTAATGTGTAAATTAGTCTCCGTAACAGAGAGGTATGGCTTGTATAGCTGTGTCTACGGAATTGAGTAGGTAAAAAAAGTCACTCGAGTTTCTCATCCTGCCAGAGGTAATTATCGGCAAATGAACAAGTTCAATAGGATCAACACTGGGATTAACAAACCATGTGGACTTCGCCAAGTATCTTGGCGAGATAAGAGCCGCAATTGACTTCTTGGCTATGCAGGCTATAGCTTGGGCAGTGGGTAGGTCAGGAGAGGAACAAGACGACTTATTCTGGCATTATTTCAAGTCAGAAGAGGATTTTGCATTTTATACTTCTGACTGATTACCTTTCTACCAAAGGAGCGTGATATTCACAAATCCACCACCTATCTCACCAAAACTTTCGACCAACTACTCATAACTCTTACAAACCGAAGTAAACCATCCAAGCTATCGAATTCCCAACCCCAACTCCTCTCTTCCTGCTTAGTAGGCATACCTGGTAGCATCCACGTTGCCATCCCGATCAAGCTTCTTGTTAGTCCTAACAAGCCAAGTCCTCATAACCCAAGTAGAAGCAATACACATGACCGCAAAAGCAGCATTGCTAGCCATACCAGTAAGATAACGAGGTCCATCACTCTTGGGATACAGATACGCCGTGTAAATGTAAGAAGCATTGGCAATGACGTTGACGATGGACAAGCTCACAGACTTCTTCTCTGGAGTTGAACCGAGCGTTGCGGATACCCAGCCTAGGATCATAGAGTTGACTGCGTAGGCGCCGCTGGCGAATAGGAAGCAGGCTATGTATCGGGCTGGGGTGTTGAGGGTTGCGCAGGAGATTATGTAGCCGACTAGGGCGATGCTCATGCAGACTGTGATGTGCCAGGTTCGTTCGTTGTATTTTCCGGAAGAGAGGCCGGCCAAGTAACCGAAGAAACCGGAGACGAGGTAGGGAGGGCAAGTAAGAACCAGAGTGATGGTGCTGTTAAAACCAAGAGATCCGACGACGGTGGGGAAGAAGTTGTTGAATGAACAAGCAGAAAGATGCATGTTCTGGATGAAGCAGAAAAGCCACAGGCGAGGATCCCGGATAGCTTGGGCGAAACCAGCTCGAGCTCCCTTGCTCTCTTCGAATCCAACAGTATCGCGGACCATTCTGTCATGAGCAAGCTGTCGCTCCTCAGGCGTCAACCACCGCGTAGTCAGAGGACTATCAGCAAGAGTAAACATGCCGATAATGCCAACCGCAAAGGTCAAAAACACCTTCGATAATAAAAAGCCACTGCCACCCTTTAAGTCCATGATGTCCATCAATGGTACCAAAAGTAGCAGCAGCAATAAGACCAGAGAAAGAAGTAGCAAAGATGTTTCCAGAGTATAAAAATCGAAAGTCTAGTCGCAATCTCCTTTCTCGTGTAAAAAATGGAGAGAAGATAGAGAGCACCTGGGTAAAAGGGAGCTTCTGCGACACCGAGGAAGAATCGGAGGAGAACTAGACCGGTGTAGTTCTTTGCTAGGGCTGTGCAGGCTGATACGACTGCCCAGCCCATCATGCAGATGGACATGTAGATGGAGGGTCGGACGCGTTTCGATGAGATTAACATGTTGGAGGGGATTTGCATGAGGAGGTAGCTAATTGGGGGTTAGTAGAGGGAGGAGAAGAGTTTGGTTGTGATGACTTACCCGACGAAGAGGATGGAGATACAGGTGTTGTATTGAGTTCCCCTGAGACCAAGATCATCCTCCAATCCATTCAATCTTGCCTGAGCAATGGCATTTCGATCCAACTATCTTCAGTCAGCAGAGTAAACAAACCATCTCTGGCATCAAAACTCACATAATTGAGGAAGTACATGGCCCAAAGAGTAGGCATGATGCGAAAGTCAAGCTTCCTAACGAGACGAATCTCTGCAGGATCAGTCTTCTTGACAGCACCAGAGTAATCAGCCTCAGCGTCACCAAGAACACCACCCTTCTCAATGGGAGACATTTCGACAAAGTTGTCTTCAGGCTTGCGCTCGATACTCTCACGCTTTGAATCAGCCGTCATGATGAAAAAGAGATGATTGAAGTAGGTTGAAAGGGGGCTTTGTGAAGAAAGAGACTGCTGTCTGGTCAACTTTTTCATCGAGGCCAAGACAGGCATCTTATATCAACAAGAATCATTACCCCCCCCTGCTCTTAGATTAAAAAAATGGTCATCCCCTTGGGGCCCCAGGTTTTCACTTTTTCCTCCCCCAGATCACCGCCCCTTAGACCGAAGCCTAGGCCCTCGTGGTCTGAACCTTTCTTTCGTTAGCGGCGGACATTGAATTGGCCGCATTTGGGGCGGAAAAGCTGTGCGGGGGTGGTTAGTTCGCGGAGAAGGAGGGTTGTATTGGGAAGGGCGTCGATCTTTTGGTGTCGTTTTGTTTGCGGGGTTAGAAACTTCGGTCTGGGGACTGGGGAGGACGTGATGAGGATTTCATTGAGATTAGAAGAATTGAATCAAGTCTACTGAATTATTATTCGAGAGGAGTCTAGCAACTTGTGTACAGCATCTAAGCATACCCATTGTTGGGAATAACATCAACTACTTCACCTCCTTAACCTCAACAACATCCCTCTCCCTATTCAAAACAACCTGCACATGCTTCTTCTCCTCACTCCCAAAGAAATTCTCCCCCTGCAACCTCTCAAGAAACAATTCATAAGCCGGCATGTAACCCCGCACAAACCGCGTCACCTGCTCATCCGACATGCCCGTCTTGTGCCTCCTCAGCGCCTTCTCCTGATCAAGCCTCCACTCGTAAACATGAACAAGTTTATCCGTGCTCAGGTGTAAAAACCCGTCAAAGTGCTCAGGTCCAGTAAAGGAAGTGCAGTATCTTGCTAGGTTGGAGTTGATGAGGTGGAGGTGGGATATGTCGTGGTCCGAGAGGGTGTTTGTGAGTGAAGAAGAGGAAGATTCCTTTGCTTGTTCCCATTTTTGGGTTGTTTCTTCTTTGGTTAGGGGTTTGAAGCCTAGACACCAGCCTTCGAAGATGAGTACGTTGAGGCTTTGGTCTAGGGGTACTTGCTCCCACTTCTCCACAGGAACCCTTCCTCCCTGGCCACCATGAAGACTCTTGTCATATGCAGGCCAAGCAACAGAGCCTCCATTATTAGTATTAAACTCTCCAAATTTGTTGAAGAATTCTTTGGCCAAGACTTCATCGTGAGTCCCAGGCTGTCCTCGACTCTGAAGAAGTCCATTATCCGGATTCGCCTCTCGAATAGCCACGAGCTCAGCATGGTCGAGGTAGAGGTCATCCAGTGACAAGATCCTGGTCTTGAGGTTGTGCTGAGTGGTCAGGGCTTGAGAGAGTGCCTCAGCCCATGTCGACTTGCCACTCCCCTGCAGACCGGACAGACCTAGGACGAACGGCTTTGAGGTGTTTTGCCGGTGGGCGTGAATTAAGGGGAGGAAGATGGAGAGGACAGTCTCGATTGCTTTGGTGTCAATCATGTTTGCGAAGTAGTTGAATCAAGAGTTGTGAGTTAATCTTTGGCAGTCAAAAAGGTTACAGAACTTGTATTGTGAAGCACTGATGTCAAAAAAGAGTTGAGTCACTGCGTTATCTCATCTACAACCTCGGTTGTGAACAAAGTGCCTCACCTCCTCCTCCAACTTTTCTCTAGCTCACATCTCAGATCTTTTTCCCCGCATCATGGGATCAAAATACCGGTAAGCTCATGAGTCGTGGGGGAGGGAAATGAACTGATTCATGTTGCGGACATTTCTTTGTCCGCGGCTCCTTGATGGTCCGCTCCACTTGATGCAGGTCCTCAACTGATGCGCAGCATGAATCGACCGATACAAGTCCGCGCTCGGACAAGAGAAGCAGCTACAAAAAGAGATCATCTTGAAGCTTCAAAGTATCTTACTTCATCTTCACCTCAGATCAATTCCACTCAGAGTAAAACACAATCATGTCTCCCAGCGCCGTCGCAGCCAAAAAGGCTTACAGCATCGCCTCCATCCCCGCTGATGGCATCGGTCCCGAAGTCATCGAGGCTGGTATTGAGGCATTGAATGCTCTCGCCGATGCTCTTCAGACTTTTGAGCTCAACTTTACTCACTATGATTGGAGTTCTGACACTTATAAGAAGACGGGAAAGTATATTCCTGATGGTGGTCTTGAGCAGCTCAAGAAGCATGACGCCATTCTCTTTGGTGCCGTAGGAGCGCCTGGTAAGTTTACATCTCTTTTCGCATGAACTAAACTTACATGTCTTAGATGTCCCTGATCATATTTCTCTCTGGGGTCTTCGTCTCGCAATCTGCCAACCATTCCAACAATACGCCAACGTGCGTCCAACACGCGTTCTAAAGGGCACCCAATCACCCCTCCGCAATTGCAAAACAGGTGATCTCGACTGGGTAATCATCCGCGAGAACAGCGAAGGCGAATACGCCGGCCAAGGCGGTCGTTCCCACCGCGGCCAACCCTGGGAGACAGCCACCGAAGTCGCAATCTTTACCCGACACGGCGTGTCGAGATTGATGCGCTTCGCGTTTGAGACGGCGCAGAAGAGGCCTCGTAAGCTGCTGACTGTTGTTACTAAGAGTAATGCTCAGAGGAATGGTATGGTTCTTTGGGATGAGGTTGCTGCTGATGTTGGGAAGGAGTTTCCTGATGTTACGGTTGATAAGATGCTTGTTGATGCCATGACTACGAGGATGGTTTTGAAGCCTGAGAGTTTGGACACGATTGTTGCATCCAACTTGGTGAGCATATCCCTATGATGCATTAAACACAGAACTGACATGTATCCAGCACGCCGACATCCTCTCAGACTTGGCCGCCGCCCTCGCGGGTTCAATCGGCATCGCCCCAACAAGCAACCTGGATCCCACACGTCAAAACCCCTCCATGTTCGAGCCCATCCACGGTTCGGCCTTTGACATCACCGGCAAGGGCGTCGCCAACCCCGTAGCAACCTTCTGGACAGCCGCCGAGATGCTAACCTGGCTCGGTGAGGGGGAAGCCTCGACAAAGCTGATGGAGGTTGTCGAGACTGTGTGCGAGTCGGGAGTCGTTACTCAGGATCTTGGTGGAAAGGCGACGACTAAGGAGGTTACGGAGGCTGTTGTGGCGGAGATTAAGAAGAGTTTGGGTAAGGCTTCCAAGTAGTGGGTGAAAATGGGAATAGACTGTTACGTTGTGTATTCAGGTGCTCAAATAAGGAGCTTATAGAGGAATAAACGATGGGTAACCTATCTAGACTGCAATGGTTCATTGATCAACTCATACACAGTTATGGTCAGTGGCCACGACTGCTTCAATATCGTGAGTCGGTGAAAGCTAACTTCAGAGTGAGCGCACCACCATACAACTCCTTCGGGATCATCAGGGCAACAAAATATTTACTGAAACAAGGTTCAACAATGCCTCTTTGTCCATTTGCAGTGTCTCCTTCTGTTCACAAAGAGGACGATCTTATACCATGCCTTCATACGCTACCTTCTCCTTTGTCCTCATCCAAACTCACAACCTCTTTAATCAACACTAAACAAAACATGCGAAACATCAAAGACTTTCATCAAGCCATGCCACTAATTAAAAACACACACCCTCAAACATGTCATTAAATAGCAACAAATCCTCACCCCATCCACCCCATCCACAACCCCAGTAAATCACCCACAACAAAACAATCACAATGTGTCACGTAACAATCTACTGCTGCAGCCACGCCGACTGCCCCCTCTTCACAACGGCTCACATCATCTACTGCGAAGGCGCCCGGAACAAGCGCACCTTCACACGCAACCTCAAGGAGCGTGTAGCCAGGTTCGACCATAGGGAAGCTATCTCTATCCCTACTGAGGAGGGATGTACCAAGCTTGAGATTGATCCTTATGCTGGTATCAATGGGGTCTGTACTATTCATGATATGGGCTAGGCAAGTGTCGAGTCGACATGTCGGGAGTAGGTTCATTCCCTTGAGGCTGGGCCTTGAAGGTACCTACTCAGATTAGGTCAATCAGTATAGTACAATAATAACATAGACGTTGGTCATCTCTAATATCATTTGCTTTTGTTCATCACTACGTAGTCGCTTCGCTTCCCCCTTCTCTCGTGACTGTCATCAATAAGCCCATCCCTCTCCAATCCCTTGCTCCAACATCATCTCAATCCACAAACCTCCGTCTAATACCCCTAAGTCTCTCCCCAACCAAAAGCCACCTATTCTGCCTCCACTCCAGCGCAACCTGCGCAGCCCTAACAGCCTCCTCATCCGGCCTAGGCCCCCTTCTAGCACCTCTCATCTCCTGAAGCGCAATCTCTAAAAGCCGGTTGTTTTCCATGACGAAAAACTCCCAATGCGGTCGTGGCTATATAACAAAAGAAAAATCATCAGCTTACCTAGTTTCTTACAAAGTTCTTTCTGGGAAGAGATTGCCCACTGCTATTCGTGGGCCGCGGTAGGCCCATTGTTGTATCCTCGCGCGACCCAACGCCTCGCCTTGGGCAAATCTCCAGCGCCAGGCAAGATGCGCTTGATGGTGTGCGAAATCCACAAGATGACCTACATTTTCACCATCTCTGAAATGATCCCATCGTTGACGCTCCCTTGGGACATGTAGATGCTGTCCTTCTGGTATGTATGCTTCGTGTAGGAGGTCAGCAACGTCTTCCATCCTTGCGAATATATGATTGGGGTTAATTGGGGGTAATCTGTCGAAATTAACCACGTCGCGAAGTCTCACGATCGGTTGTTCTTGTTGGTTCTGCTCTGGGGCATCTAGAGCTGGGGGTGGTAGGTTCAGGTCGGGCATCGGCTCGGCGACAGCTAGATCTGGTCGTGGTCTTTCATGGACATGGTTCCAAGGGTCCTGCCAACCGCCCTGTCCATGAGCAGGACCTGCCTCTTCTTCATGTCTTTCTTGATGTCGACGGTGTTGTCTATAAGGACCCGCCTCCTCTTCCTGTCTTTCTTGATGTCGACGATGTTGTCTATAAGGAGGGCCCACATCCTCGTTGTCTCTTTCTCGATGTCGACGATGATTCTGTCCATGAGCAGGGCCAGCCTCTTCCTGACCTCTTTGTTGGAGCCGATGACGCAGTCTATGAAGAGCGGCCTCGTCTTCTTCTTCTATTTCTCGACGTCCACGATTTTGACGATGATGTCCATAAGCGGGGCCGGCATCTTCGCCATCTCTCTCTCTCCACTCAAATCCTCTCATAGGAAGTCTCTGCAAACGTCTCGTTCGTCTTCTCACCTCTGTAACTCTTGGTCGACGATTCTCTTCTCCCTGTCGAGGTCGTAACTGAGGAATTCTGAGACCAGGTTCGACGGCTTCCACATTTCTCGGGCCTCGACGGTATCGATCTGGTTTTCTACCTGGTCGATATCGTATAGGTACCATGTTGTTGTGATCTCCGTATAATTCACAGTCGCACGTCTTCCAGCGTTCACCGCAGAGGAGACAGAATTCCGCTCGGCAGGTAACGCATCTACTCCCAGTTAGCAAAAAGTTCAAATACATCCTCAAGGAAATACTTGCGTCATGTGGTTACAAGCCTCTGCCAGTTGAACCATGATCCCACAACCAGGACAGTTGACAATACGTCTCCGATCCATCATCTCCCACACATCCTCCAAAATCTCCCCCTCATCACATCGCCGTCTTCCATGATCTCGCCCTCCGCACCTCTGGCAAGTCAACTGCTCGCATATAAGGCATTCCCCTTCACAGTCCAGGGGAATGAAAGCTGCGCAGTGGGGGTCGTGACAGTATAATCTGTCCGGCACGGGGACTTCGCTCTCCTCCTGAAGCTGACGGAATAGGTGTACCAGTTCTGGACGTTGCGCAAGTCGAATTGTTTCCTCTCTAAACTGCACACAGCATCTTGGAGGAAACTCAGTAAGACCGGTAAGACCTCGTCGGATCAACTCGCGGAGACAAGGATAGCAGTATACGCAGTTGCAGGGAACTCTGACATGTCCCTCCTCACCACAAATGAGACACTCTCCAAGGTTCCCAACCCGTCGCTCAACCTGTCTCTCAGGTTCAGGCGTATTCCGAAGCGCAGCCAATCTCTCTGCAGCATCGAGAGTAATCCGATGATCGAGATTGCGAAAGTCTCTGTCCGCAAGTCGTCGAGCAGCAAGCTCCTCCTCGGGGACAATCCTCGATACCAACTCGGCTTGCTCATATGCATCCGCCATCTGAATAGCCAGATGTATACTCCGAGCCATGGCGTCTTCAGAGGGGGGGTTTATAGGCGGGTCGATGCCGACTCGGAACATGAGATCGACAAAGTCCGGGTGGACACGATCAAAGGCGTCGCCGTCGCGGTTGTTCATGGCGGGCGACTATTCTCGATATCTAGCTGTCGATGTGATATAGATTCAGTAAGATCCAGAGTATACACAAGGGGGTAAATAGGGGAATAGTAATATAAGAGACTTTGATGTCTATGCGGGCCGTTCACCCTGATAATAAAAACCGTCGTGAAAGAGACAATGCTGGCCTCACTTCTCTTGCAGAAGGATCTAGATGCTGTCTAAAGTTAAAGTCTACCCAACAGTACAAAGGGGAGAAGAATCCATCTTTATAGTTAAAGTGTAAGAGCTCCTCTTCACAGCGTCATAGTCATGGTAAGAGCAGTGATAATGAATCAAAACCATCTGAGTATAGCCTCCTTTAGTGACTCAACAGGTCAATAGACCCTTTTTAGTGACCCTCATGCCTTGCAGCGTGCAATTACACATGACTCTTGTGCTTCACAGACAAGACACAGGCTTCATGCCCAGTGACCAACAACAAAGAAACACCACGGCACCTTCACCTGACACATCACCTTCACTATGCAATCGCTTGTATTTTGACAGGTAATCAGACCGAATAATGACACTGTCTTGTCTGTAACCCAAGAATGGATCCGTCCGTGGCCATGCGCCGTCACATCCCCCGCGCTTCTCTCGACAATTAGTCGCTGCCCACAGGGTATCCGGGCTCCCATCCCATTCATCGACGGCATAACCCCTTAAAAAAACGATAGTAACCCGAAAGCCGAATAGGCGAGTTTGGTATCCAACCCCCATTTGCCCAAGTCCCATGTTCCTTGACTGATCCTTAACCCCAGCTGGGGGTGATATAATTCCCAAAAAGTTGAAAAAAAAGATATGACGACAAAAAAAAGAAACAAGTAGACAGATACATAAAAAGACACATGAACCCCGCATAACTCCACCTCGTCGAACTCCATCGCTGATTCCATATGTGACGTTGAGGACGAAAGACACGTAATATACCCAAACAAACAACTCCTACACACACAAGCTCAGTAACTAAAGTCGACGTTGGCCATAGCCATGGCCGGCGGTCCCTTGTTCTGCCCGTCGTCGTTGTTGCGTGATGTGTTGGTGTTGTTGTTCACCGTTATTGAAGATGTGTCACCGTCACCGAGCGTCGTGTCCGCGCTCGAGGCGGTCGTCGTCACTTGTAGTTCGTGATCAGCGGGCGGTTGGGCGCTTGGAGACCAGCCGTCGTTGAGCATCTGCTGGAAACTCCAACTTGGCTGGAACGACTTGCTGTTCCACGCGTGATTAACCCGCTCGTACATTTCGTCGATCTGTTCCAGGCTGATTTTGCTTGTCTCGTATACCATACACCACACAAAGAAGACGGCGATGATGCAAAAGGCGCCCCAAATGAAAAAGATCTTGGGGCCAAAGGCGGCGTTGCCTGGGCCAGTTCCAACCATGAAAGGAGCGCTGTACGCGATACCGAAATTGAGGATCCAGTTGGAAGCTGTTGATACAGACATGGCCTTGGCTCGTACTTTGAGGGGGTATATCTCGGACGTGACGACCCAGACAACTGGGCCCCAGGATGCAGCGAAGAAGGCGATGTTGACGGCGCAAAAGGTAACCAGGATAGTCTGTGATGCCTTTTCAAAGTTGGGTCCTGTGGCGGTATTGAAAGAGGCCATAAGGAGTTGACAAGCAGCCATACCGATGGCCCCGATCATCAAAAAGTTTCCGCCGACCCCAGTGCTCAATGACTAATAGGCCTGGAATAGTCGATACGACGTTGATAATGTTGATGATTAGTGACTTTGTGTACGGGCTTTCGACACCAGCACCACCAAAGAAGGTAGTGCTGTAATACATGATAAAGTTGATGCCAGTGAGCTGCTGTAGCATCTGCAGGCCACAGCCGGTAAGCGTGCGTCGTCCGAGATGTGGTGATCCAACAAAGATGTCCTTGTAGGTGTCAGGGCCTAATGTCAGTTCGTACTGGTGGTTGGCGACAATTTCCTGGAGTTCGTCAACCAGTGCTGGATGGGTAATGTCAAGTCGTCGTAGTCGACTGAGTGAAAGACCAGCGGCATCGATGAGACCCTTCTTTACTAGGAAGCGTGGGGTCTCTGGTAATAGTAATAGGCCGACGGTGAGAATGACAGCGGGTACGATTTGAAGGCCGAGGGGAATACGGTAAGCTGATGCGTCTTTGAGACGTGAGGTGAGAATGTTGACGATGGAGGCGGCAAGAAGACCGCAAGTGATGGAGAGTTGATATGCGCAAACGAGAGTACCTCGTATCCATTTGGGAGCCATTTCGGACTGGTACAAAGGAACAAGGACAGAGATGGCTCCTACGCCAACGCCGGCAAGAAATCTGACATGTCAGCGATATAATTCTCGCAACCAAGGAACGACCTCATACCTTCCAGCCAGCAGCATATCAATATCCTGAGCGCAAACCTGAAAGATGGAGCCAAGGCAGAAAAATACCAACGGCAACCATCAAGGTCTTTCGACGTCCGAGAGAGTCACCCGTGGGCGCGGCAAGCAGAGCACCCAAGGCGGTTCCGGCGCTAAGGATGGCGACAATGATGGAAGAGTCTTTGGTGCATATGTCAATGTTGTCATCATCGTCTTTACAATTTGTGTGTTTTCCGAACTGCTCTTTGAACTCTGTCATGGCAAGGATGCCGTTTATGGCCCTGTAGGACAAGAGTGGTCAGCCTCTTGGACTTTCAAACAGGTGAGGTGACGCGATGGGATGGTTTGGCATGGATGAGGCGAGGGCGGATTCGGAGAATAAATCGATCGACAACGGTTCGTATGCGGTCGGCGCTTGTATCCAACATGATTCCTTGTTGTATCGACAATTTCCAAACTCTTTCAACATGTTTTTCCCTTCGTGATCCCTTCAGCGGTAGATGTGGTGATGGAGGCGTCGTCATCGTCGTCACACCAGGCTCCGCCGCACTCTCGCATCGTCGGAAAAAAGAATCGTAGCAATCGTCCCTTGATCCAAGCGCATCCTCTTCATTCCTACTCAGTCACTATCGTCGTCGTCGATGCCGTGTCGCGTCGTGTGTTCGTAGTCGTGATGGTGGTCCCGTGATGCATCCATGTCCAAAAAGCCCATCTCGCGCGAGAAAATGGTGGTCTTACCCAGTATCGTAGCCGAACAGCAACCCGCCCGAGGCCACAAACAGGCCGACCATGATGGCCGGCGCCGACGAGCCCGCGACATTGTCGGGTTTCTGCCAGCCCATGGCAATGGCCATGGTGTCGGTGTTGAAGACGTCAATCCAGGGCCAGAGGGAGTCGAGAGCAAAAGGCTCCGGGTCGGCGAGATTTTGGTGGAGGTTGAAGGGGTTGAGATCAACGGGGGGGCATTGGGCGATTCCGTGTGGATAATATGGATGGATTGGGGGAGGGACGGACGGGCGCTGGCTGGCCCCAGGCGTCTCTTGGTAGCTTGAGTGCGTTTTCTCTTATTCGCACTGTCCCACTAAGGTAACTGTACCTGGCCAGGAACGGCACAGTGGATGGGAGGGCACAGGCTGGTGGAAGTCAGTGCTTCGCTAGTCCTCAACAGGAGAAAGAGGAGCACGTCGCACAGGTTTAAAAAGGGAGTGTTTGATGAGTAGCACAAGCGGTTCTCTATGAGGTATTATGCATTCGACACATATTCAAATGGACAAGCCGTCAAGGCGAAATACGCAAAGCCAAGAGACGGCTCGAGTTTAAAGAGAGAGAAGCGCGAGAGAGGGGCGAGCAAATGGTGAGAGTGAGGAGGCAAAAGCGGCAGGGATCGTCGCCGGGGGAGTGGTCACTAGCCCACTTTTGATGACGCGCCCCCATTGGACGGCTGCAGCCACTAAAACCTGGACAAGTCCAGGGAGCCTTTTAGCGGGTTTTCGGTCTGTGCTAGAGCCCCGCTAGAACTTGAGGGCAACCAAAGATGGGACTGGCTGAGCTAAGCGAGGCACAGTGCGGGACAGAGTCCCTAGAGGGAGGTCTAGATGGAACAACTCGAATGGAAGATACCATCAACTCTCATTTCCTCCCAAGATGCACTCGCCGCCGTCATTGCACAAAAGCAATCTCCCTACGGATTTCCACATAGCTCACATGCCACGGCAGACAAGTACAGCCCCCCCGTCGAGGATTATTCGACGAACCCTCGAGCGTCTGAGCGCCCCGAATCTGAAACTGAGTCACCTCGACACGGCCCCCATCCGATGAGAGTGAAAGTGAAAGACACGGAAAACCTCTCAGACAAAAAAACCAACCGACCGCTCTCAGACCGGTCCGCAAAAGCCCACATTTTGATAGCTGCTCCCTGTGTTGGTTTTATCTGTCTGTCATGGAACTCTCCCCAAAGAGAAGGTGATCTTCACAAGTCCGAAGCTCGACGGACCCAAGGGAGAGGAACCTCTTGTTCAAAAAAGTCGGCAGATGTCGCGGGTCGAGAGATGAGACTGCATTACCCGGGAAATCGGATATACAGGGGCGAACGTTTCCGATGTCTTTGGCAGCTGGGCAAGATCGATCTCGAAGGGCATCACGCAACTATTTTGGTGACATTGAACGTTTTTTTTTTTTTTTTTCGTTTAAACAATTTGTTGCATTGCATTGCTTCTCTCGTCAGAAATAAAAACGGCTGCTAACCGACGACGACACACGCCAAGCATAAGAACAGTCCGAACACTGTATGCCGCACTCACTGGACTGCCTGCCCAGACCAAGCCCGCAACGGTGCCTCCGTCCTTGCAGGCGGGTATGCCGGGGTACAGTTACCATCTGTTGGTTTCGAGAGAGGGAGAAGAACACGCTTGACAGCTAACGAACGGAGGAAACGGATGTCCCAAGAACCCCGTCCCGGCAAGGTGGGAATCGAAAGAGCAGCCCACACACAAGACAATAACACGCCAACTGAGACCCTGCCTCTCTTGTGACTGTTGGTTCTGTCTCATGTTGCTTTTGTCCATTTCCCTTTCTTCTTTCTTTTTAGCTTTCATCGTGCGGATTTGACGTAACCATTCATACCCGTGTCAACTAACAAACAGCCTTGAAGCCTAGACTCCAACACATCAGACCATGCATGATAGCCACAGGCACACTATACCGAACCTCCTTCTCCCGCGCATTCCTCCTCCACCAGGCGGTTTAGGACCAAGACATCCATCCATGTCTCACAGCATCTCGAGTTCGAGACCCCTCTCAACCCAACCGTATTAGCAGGGCTATTCCCGCCTCATCTAAGCGACAGGCCAGAAAAACAACACATTGACTCGTCATGGAATGAATTGCAAAGGAAAGTGGCCATAGGATTACGGGTTATTCGCAACCACAAATTACTAGACTACTGCTGCAATAACTTGGACACCTAACCGAGGCACGCATATTGCGGCATCGTCAGCTATCACTTTAAGGACCGAGCTCGTCAAGCTTTCGTCAATGGCGATGGCCGTAATCTCGCATGCTGGAATCGATCGGGGTCCGGCTCGTCGTGGCACGCTTTCTTTTGCTCTCCCTCAACTCCAGCCGCGTTCTGCCATAGTCCGCACTAGATGCCAATGGTTCCCAGCCATTGAAGGTCACTATGTTCCGGACATTTCCCTCCGCCTTCTTTCCCGTCGTCGTTTTTCTTTCTTACCGTGCTCTCAGCAATTCTCACGGCAGGCAATGCTATAACCATCTCTTCTACGGCGTATGATGAGACAGATCGTAGGCCCAGAAGAAACCAGCAACGGATCGACCCTGTAGTCTAGACTTTGCAACAAGTTGAAACATATTTGATAAAGACTCGACGCCAGCTCAATCATCGGAACACAGTTGACACGCTTGCAGCTCAGGGTCCAGGAGGCGCCGGCTGAAGTGACACAGGCGCATCCACAACCCTCATCATAGTGAACCGTGCCGAGATGAGATGATGCGATCAATAGATGGGTCTAGACAAGTCATTGCTTGTTTGCCAAGGACAAAGCTCAAGTCAATCCACTCCCCTTTGGAGGCCGTCATCCTCCATCATTTCTTTACTTCTGGAAGCCCTTAACTTCCTCCTGTCCTACCGTCTGTAACTCGTACCACATACAGCTCCGCCTTGTCCACGGCAAAGCCACTCCCTCATAGCCCGGCATGTAATTATACATCTCCCCGATGGTTCCACCCTCATGACACCTACCCAAAGGATCGCAAAGGTATGCGCCCAGCCATGAACCTACTCCTTCATTCACATTGCCAAGTCACCATGCGCACAAGACCAAGTGTTCAAATCTAAATGGTGTCTTCATAAATAGTATCAAAGTAGATTGCAACAAATCTGCATGAATCCCGCCATATCAATACAAAATCCTTGACGCCTAATGCCATAGCCCCTTTTCAGCATGAGCTACAGACTCTCGCACAGAACTCAAGTCATTACGGCTGCTTGCCGCGTCACCATCGTTACACAGGATAATCATCTTTCTCTCAAGGCTCCAGAGTCACGTCCTGGCCCTTGACGCGGCCAATGACCTGCTGAGGTGCGTACTTAGGAATCACCTCGTCGTCATGCAACATCTCAAACTCCTCAGTGGCATCGCGACCCATGAAGTTCAGGATAGCCTGGACGCCACCGGGGTGCTCCTCGAGCCAGTCGCTGAGGTCCATCACAACACCCTTGACGACAACCCACACGCTGTCCTTGGTGTTGTGCTTGGCAATCTCCTCCATAGTGAACTCCTTCTCAGGGACCTTGAATGACTTGGGATCGTTGGGCTTGGATGCCTTGGCACCATCCTCCTTAACGGGAGTAGGGCCAGCAGCAGCCGTGGCCTGCTCGGCAATCGCCGAGGGTGATCCGGAGCCGGTGGGGGCAGCACCACCAGCGCCCCACGAGACTGTAACCTGGTTGGGGACCGAAGGGTCAAGATGAAGCGAGATCTGGCCGACACGCTGAGCGGCGCCGGCACTGCCCTGAAGAGCCTTTCGGAAGAGGTAGTTGCTGGCGGTGTCACCAGCAACACGGCCGTACACGACACAGCCGAGGAGAGACGAGCCACCCAGACGGTTGGCACCGTGGACACCACCAGCCAGCTCACCACAGGCGTAGAGACCCTCGAAGGGCTGCTTGTCCTGGTTCAGGACCTCGGCCTTGTCGTTGATCTCGATACCACCCATGGTGAAGTGCAGAACGGGCTCCATGACGGCAACGTGGAAGTCGTCATCGACGTCGAGGGGCAGGTTGTGGAAGAATTTCTTGCCCCAGGGGTCCTTCTGCTTGCCATCGGCGATGGAGTTGTAGGTCTTGAAGGTCTTCTGGAGGTGCTCAGGGGTGCAGCCAATCTCCTTGGCGAGCTCCTTGCCGGTCATCTTCTTCATGAGACCACGACCAGAGTAGTGGCGGGTGTGGAAGTCAAGGACCTTGGAGGCCTTGGAGTTGAGAACAAGTCGAATGGGGAACTTGTTCTTCTCCTTCTCCTCCCACATCATGCCAGAGACGTAGTCACGGTGGCCGAGCTCATCACAGAATCGGTCACCGTCAGCGTTCAGGAGCAGACCACCCTCACCACGGAGAGCCTCGGCGGCAAGGAACTTCCACTTGGAGCCAGGGTCCTTGGGGTCAACAAGACCAGTAGGGTGAACCTGGACCTTGTCCATGTCAATGCCGTTACCGCCAATGGCCATGACCATCTTCTGGCCGTCACCAGTAGCGTGTGTGCCGTTGGTGGTGGCGAGGCCATAGGTATCGGGGCGGTGCTTCTTGAGCAGAGAGGAGTCGGAGAAATCGGCAGCGTAACCACCGGTAGCAAGAACGACAGGGCCGTCAATGGAGATGACCTCGCCATCATGCTCGTACTTGACACCAGTGACGTGGTTGCCTTCCTTGTTCAGCTCGGTGACACGGGCCTTCTTGATAATCTGGACACGCTCGGGCTCGTTCTCGGAAAGTTCCTCAAGGCGCTGCATCAGGGCGTATGTGATGGCCATACCGGGGAACTTGGCATCGTGTCCTCGGTGGGTTCGGGGCTGGGAGTGACCACTGTAACACTGTCAGATTCCACTCTCAAATTGAAGCGCAAGCAATTGAACTTACCCCAGACGAGAGACGAGGGTGAGGTCGAGGTTAAACTCATCCTGAAGCCACTCGACAGCAGCGGCAGACTTGTAAGTAAGAACCTTGATCAGGTCGGGACGAGCCTTGTCACGGGCTGACTTGAGGGTATCATCGTAGAACTGCTTGACGCTGTCGGGAATACCGGCCTCGACCTGTGTCCGGGTAAGGGCACCGTTGATACCGGAGGTAGCCTTGGTAGAGTTGCCGCCGAAGAAGCCTACGCGGGGAAGCACATGTCAGCAGAGGTCACACGGGAGCGAGCGCAAGCGCCAAGTGGTGGAGAGAATAGTCCAGGTCAAGGCGCGCAGAATGCGCCAGGAGCCTGTAGTGCGAGATGATCATGTGAAAGTGACTTACTCTGCTTGTCAAGAACAACGACGTTGCCGCCAGCCAGGTAAATGGTGTGCGCAGCAGACAGACCAGAAACTGAGAATCAAGTTAGCCAGGGAACTTGTCAGAGTCGCGAATGGCGACTCAAGACAATGCGCAAGAACTTACGGCCGCCGCCCACGACAATTACTCTAGGAGCCATTGTTGTGTGTGTGTGTATGTGGTGATGATGGAGGATTACGATGGCGATGATGACGTGATGAGGAATAGGGATGAAAGCAACAAAGCAGTCGCACGTCAAGACAAGGAGGAAAAAGGAAGGGGGTGAGGGATGGAGAAGTAAAAAAGAAGTCAAAGTTTTGGACGAGAGGATCAAGGTCGAGTCTTAAGTCTCTGCCGGAATGGGGTGCGACGCCAACAAGGCCGAGGAGGCGAAGTGAGCGAGCCGAGGTCGAGGGATGGGGGAAGGTACGAGTGTGAGTGTGAGCGTGAGCGTGTGCGCGACAGACACCGGACTGAACTGGCAACTGCGACAGCGGTAAACACCTGGGAAGGCGCGGACCACCCTTTGGTTTATGGGGAAACTGCGTCAACGACCAGGAGTGGGCCTGGACTGGGCTGGTCAAGGTTCGGAGGTTATACCAGAGGTACAGTTACGTCGGAGACTCTGGAGAAGCGTGTACTTTGAAGATAGCACAAGTATCTATACCCTATTCTTGACAAAAAGGACAAACACGTTAGCCAAAGTCCTCCTCATGAACTTCTGCAGCAAAGCCTGATGTCACGGCGCAAAAGAAAGACACCCCCAGGCCGTAACGTCGTTTGCAGGGAGGTCGCAAATCAAATCAGCTGCCGGCGTTTTCTCAGCAGCACCCAAGGCTTGGTCCCCGGAAGCGGATGTTCTGCCCGCTGGAGCTCTAGCGTCTCAGGTCCGCCAGTATCCGACCCCGCCACTACCCAAGTTTTGGGGGAACGACGGCTCAAGTTGGAGGATCTTCGAACAAACGTACCTTGAATTGGATGGGATGTGATGTGATGCACGGTAGTACAGATTGTTGGTTGGAGGAGGTTGAACCATTAAAGGGTCAAAGACTATGGAAATACAAATACAAGCTCTCCGACTGGATCACCAACCTTCTCTCTTTTCCTCCTCCGATCCCTCTCGCCGTAAGCTACGCCGAAAGGCCGTTAACCTCCCTCTCTCCGGCCACCACCGTTCTGCGCCGGGCAAACCACCGATGACCTCTTCCTCCGCTGTTCGCTGCGACCCTCTTCTCCCCTGACAGGCCACACGGTCCGCTCTCTCTCTCGCGTGCGTGTATGCCGAGGTCCCCGCTTTTGGCGACGAGGAGAAGGAGATGGGGGATTGGAAATTGTGGGGGGAGCTAAGGATTATCCCTGGTTTGAAGGCCCAGCTCGCTGTTCTCATTCCCGAGCTTGGGGGAAGCTGTGTTTGAAGTGAGACGAGGTTGATGGTGAGAGTTGCACGTGGTGTGTTGGTGTCGACCATGGCAAGTTCATCTCTTCTACTCTCCAATTTCCACTTCAGAGCATGTGAAAGAACCTCTCCACGTTCATCTCCTCATGCAGCTCTCCATCTTCTCTCAACTGACACCCAAAAACTTTGACCAATGATGGTCCCCTCCCCCAAACCCCACAAGCCCCCGGACTTGTCACCGAGGCCTCGGCCATGTAACCGGACCGCCACGGTCCGCAAGAAAAGACTTGCTTCAACTGATCACATGACTAAAGTCAAGCCGCAAACCCGAAGGACTCAAAGTTGCTGACCATTCTCCTCGCTCTCACTCGACTTTCACATGCCAATTGCTCTCTAACAAGAGGCACATGAGTCGTTGGAACTCGTCCCCAAGCCTCGATCAACGCTTATCCATGACGCCCATGACCCTTTCAGCCCTTCAATGCATTAGGGTCCTTGTCCCGTTTGTTCCTGACGTTGTTAGGATCGTCTTCTCATTCGTCACGCCAGGATGGAAGGCCCTTCGAGCCGCCGCCATTCCCACGCCTCACGAGTAAGGTAGCATGGCGAGGCTTGCAACAAGTTGATCATCTGGCCCTTGAAACTTTGCACGTCAAGAAGTCAAAAAAAGCACGTGAAAGTGTGTACTCTTCCGGGGACACACCCACGCGGTCGTAAAAAAACTTGAGACACCAGGACGGTTGCGCTCAATAAAGAA
>NKCK01000372.1:0-22700 GCA_003946995.1 Fusarium oligoseptatum | reverse complement strand
GTGGTCTCTACGTCCCGCCGGGTAGTGAACTTTAGTTGAAGGACAAAGGACTCTCATATGGGAATGAGTATTGTTATTCGCACTAACAGACCTTGTTAGCCACACCAACAGATCATATAATCATGGATAATTCTCTCAGATTCTAATCTCATTTCCCTTTTTCCCTTCTTCACATATAACTTCACATACAATTAATAGAGGCAATTAAATCACACATAAAATCAAGAAATGTTAGTCAATTGTGATGCAAAAAAACAGCCAATTCGCTTAATTGAGGCTATCTTCACAGCGGTGCCGCAGCCTCGATGTAATCCTTAGTCTCGGGCGTGGAAGATACGCTATTCCTGGCGGCCATGGCCCTGCCGCGGCCTCCCCTGCCGCGTCGGCTCCTTGTTCCTCTTTTGCTGGCATTTGTATGTGTATCTGAACTCTCAATTGACGGCTGGAGGGTCTTCTTTGCATCTCAAGCTCTGACTGTGAGAGCATTGGCCGTGCGCTTGGTTTCGAAGCCCAGTGTGGCTAACAATCAATCAAGTTCAATTTCGGACCTCAAACTCGATTGATTAAACCTATCTTAGCTTGATTGAAGCTTAACTTAACTAACTAGCGACCTCGATTAATAACTTATTAAGTACTTAATATACTATGCCTAATTAGGTAATTTATATAGACTACTTAGTATAGGAATCCCGCCTAAGATCTTAGAAGTAATCTAATTCTTCTGTATTATCTTAGCTTCAACTATGTCATCGCCGTTGCGCTTGTCAGTGATGAGCTCACTACCGTCAGAGAAAACGTGCTCTGGCTCTGCGCTCATCGCTGGTGTGCTGGAGGGGTATTCATCCTCATTGAATGGCACGACGAGCTGCAAAACTTCTACAGCGCTGTTAGCATCGATATCGTCGTCGCCGATGGTTGAATTCGAAGGCCTTTTGATATTGTGGAACTCTATAAGATGCTGGATCGCACTAGTAAATTGATCGGAAATATCCACAACAAAAATGGTTGGCACAGCAACAATCATGGGTACCCTGATTTTAGCGTACTTAGCGTCCACACCGGGCGTCTGTATCCCCCTGCCCTGATCTGCGGTCTGGACTATTAGGTGCGCTGCACGATCTTGGCTGGCTGACCTCGTTGTTCACCTTCCTGCTCCGGCCTAGCTGTGGCACCTTAGACGGAAGCTTGGCTCTTCTCCTCAAGATCGTATTGTGCCGTAGTGCCGTACGGATACTGTACTCTAATCTCCAATACGACATCTCTGCGGCGACGTCCGTTGCCCAGCATGGCGATATCAGGCCATTTTTGGAACTGACTCATAGGCCAGGGCCAGTGAAGAAATCTAAGTATGGAATCCACTCCTCCTCCTCTTCCCCCCCCTTCCCAACCAGGGCGCCGACATTTCCCGGCGAGAGTTATACGGCTGTAACCCATCGCTTACGTCGCTCGCTCCGCAGGGCTGGATGAACGGTGCCAAGACTGTTCAGCTTTTCAGGTCCAGCTCTTCAGGGATACGTAAGCTAATTGACCACAGAATTTGACCACCCTTGCCCCTGCGGCGGCACACCTTCATTTTCTCAATGCAGCGCTCAGGACGTCACTTACCCCGCAGCCGGAAAATGAAGACAGGTCAAATAAGGTTGATAGGCGACTTCGACGCATGACAGGTCAGAATCCACATGGTCTACTGTAGTGTGTCTCTTGTTGGCTAACTCTAACTGGGCTGGAGCGTCTGTCCTATGTAAGTGCTAATATGAATGATGGCGATGTCGTGTAAAGTTGTCCACGCCGTTCGTCAAGCGACAGGCTCTCCATCCTGAACCCAATGTCGAAACGGGCCGAAGACCTACTGAAGAGGGCTCTCACGTTCGAGGAAGTGCTTGAGCCCCCTAAGCTTCTGTAGGACGCGATGAAGAGAAAGGGCCTCCCCGTAACTGGCATTTTTGACGTTTGCAATATTGGAGAGAGTCGCGACTTTTAATCCCGCCCAGCTAGGCATGGGATCTTGTGCAAGAGTACTGCCAATAGGAAAGCGTGGCGCGGTGGGCAAAACTTGGGCAACGTCGGAAATCGGGCCAGTCATTAGAAAGGAGAGAAGCAGAGACTGAGTGGCCATAAGCTAGCTTGAACCGCTCTCGAGATGCAAATACGGACAATGGATCATTACTGCTAAGCCCCAACTAATCCTGGCTGACCGTAAAGTTGCCCAGACTTTTGTGGCCTTAGACGCGGATTACGTTTCGTCCCAGGTTCCCTGACCCTCATCTGAAGATCTCCCATGGGATGTAGATCGTCTTCAGCAACGCCTGTCGTCCTTCCATCAGATGTCTCGACTGTCGCCAGCAACTTGACTGTTTTGAACGATCGCACCCCGGCGGACGTGTTGGCTAGAAGAGTTTTGGGTGGTGGTTCCGACTGCTGCGTCAAGGCCACCAACTCCAGAATTGTATCCCACGCACCGCTAGTGGTCTGATAGCAGATCAGCAAGACGGTATGAACCATGGCAATGAGGGCATGGGTAAGAAGGGCGGCCATCGACAGATAGTCGAACCAACTGCTTGCTTCCATGACATAGCCCCCATAAGTAGCCTTCATGACCATCCTGGTCCGGTTCTCAGGTTGGAGAATTGTTGGCTGGAATGACTCTCTTGGTTCGCCTTTATGGACCAGAGACCTGGCTTGGTCCTCGTCTTTGATGCCCCATTTAGTGTATGGCCAAGCCTCCAGGAACCGACTGCCGTTGTAATTGGGAATGAGTCCACACCTGGATAAGCCATCGGCCATGGCAGTCGCAATGACGTTCTCAAATGCTGAGGGAGCATCATTCTGTGTGTCAAAAATTTTGTTGAACAACACTTCTAGAGTTGTCTGCTTTGATCCAATAGGAGGGATCCAAGGCAACCCATGGGATGGCTCGTTCGGTAAAACTGGTGACAGAATGTTGTACCAATCCGCAGAGAGTCTAATCTCGGGCCAAGATCCGTCAGATGGAGGGGTACGGTGAAGATAGCCTATCCTTTCTAGATGCTTTGCCTCGGTTTCGACAAGATTCCTGACTCTTCCAAGGTGGAACTCATGGCTAAGTTGATTGTGAGATCTCATCTGCATTTTTGTTTTTCCACTTGACCACCGAGCATCAATAGAGCAAGTCAAGACGTTCGAACGCGGTCTTTCCTCGTCGTTGGTTCGTTCCCAGTTTTGGCCTAGAAGGATAACCAAGTCCAGAGAATTTCCAGTAACCTGCCACGTTTCAACAGGAAAGATTAGTGTTCTTCTTCCCTCCTGAAACATTTCTCCTTTCAGTAGAGACGAGCTGTTATCGAGGATGCCGCGCGCAGCGAGGTCCTCTTGTATATACCTTAACACATCGATTTCGATTGGTATTGGTTCTGGCATGTCTTTTCCTGGATTCTTCATTTGGGCCTCCCACAAAGGATCTGAGTCCCGGATGCTTGGGGTTTGAACGGTCAGATTCGTCCCCCAGAGCCAAACCATTCCCTGAGGCCGGCATTTGACTCGAACAAGTGGAATCTTAGTATCAACCTTGAAGATTATAGGATCGGCCCACTCAAGATGAGATGGATAGGGCATTCTATGAGGGTCGTGGTTAAGAAGATACTGGAGGGCTGACCGGTGAAGTCCTCGAACCGCATCTTGAAGGGTGGCAGTTGCTGAATGCGCCGTATAAGACCAAGTATTGGAGGTATGACGAAGGGCAGGCTGCGAATATATAATCTTTCTCATGTTGAAGTCTCGCAACTCAAAAGAGAACCCTGCATTGAGATGGTTCCACCAGTGTTCGTAATACTGGTAGAGGGGAAGAAATCCCGCAGAGGGACATCGATTATCGACGAACTGTACATCCTGATGTGTGCAATTTGCCTCTGAATAATAGTCGGCGGTTAGATTTGTAGGCCAGAGCTGCTCTGAACTGCCTGCACTATATGTTAGCGTGTGGAAGAGGTAGAGCTGTTTGTCTCACCGTTGAGCCAGTAGATACCACCACCAACTGGCCAGTCCTTTCGTCTCGGAATCATAAGAACGGCAGCTGCAGGACCAGCTACAAGAGCCAGCAAGCCGCTGATGGCAATAAATACAAGGGTGCCATACCGCTTGCACTGCTGTTTTGGGGACATTGCCCTGTCTCGAGTTAAGCACCCCAGGAATTCGGCCGACCAAAAGTACCTGTTCGAGAAATTAGTTGACGAAACAACAGCTACACATGGGGAACCCTTACTGTATTTGGGAAAAGTTCCAGCCCGAGGTGAGCAGACCGAGGGGAATGCCCTCACCAAACACAAGCTCGCTTCGAATGATGTGGAAGATGACAGACCCGACACTTGCTACAATGAGAAGTTCCTAATATTTCAGGGACCCTGTCAGACACATGTGCTTGTTTATGCCGTCAGGACGAAAGGCTGCAAGACATACCTGGACCTTAGCAGCAACTTGCAATAGTCCCAACTTCATGTCATCCTGGTTCATGGGGCCCTCCAGCTCGTTCCCAATAAAATAACCCCGGCAGTTGAGAATAACCAGGCCAATTGACACGAGAGCAGGGATGATGTGGATTGTGCAACGAGCCAGCGCCAACCAAAAAGAAGACTGCAATAGGACCTTGGGTGGCTCTTTGTTGAGGCCACGACGAAACCTCAAATACAAAAATGTGATGACGTCTAGACCATGAATACGAAGTAGGGTTAGGAAAACCGCCCCAACGTGGGAGCATAGGGCCTTGAGGCTGGCACGCGATACAGGGCTTTTTAATCTTGACGTGATGGCTGCGAGTTTGGGCCAAGTTTGTCGGCCTGAGTTCACCATGGTCTCATCGCTGTAGTCGGAATCCATGGTGGCGGGAAAGCGGTGTCATTACTGGCAAAGGCAGATGATAGTGGAAGAGAGATAACGAGAAAATATTGCCGGGCAGAAATCGGGAACAGGTATAATATCGCCCAAGATTGGACAGCCTGATCGGTTGCTGATCTTTCAACCTGCGCCACCAACATATCACAGAGGCAGAGTGTACCAACATGTCGGAGCTAAATATAAAATGGAATTTTCAAGATGAATGTCTCTCAAGATAAGCCTCGGCGCCTGACATGAGAATGTGAGTGGTCACTTGGCGTGGCCGCCTAATGTTGCCGCCTCACTTTCTGACTAGGACGACAGGGTGCAGCTGAAGTGCACATAGGAACAATGACTATTGGTGGTAGAGGGTTTCGTGTTTCTTCAGCCGCAACCCCGCTACATACAACCGCGCGCTTCGTTTACTCGCGTAGTTGGGGCGATGTTTGATAGATTGCATAATAACTCATTGAGAACGGATGGACACTATTCCTCGCTTGGCATTAAAACAACTTGGTGATGTATTTAGCAACCTTTATGATTCTAAAGCGTTGAAAATGGTAGAAGCAGGGTCTAGACTTAATACTTCAGTTATCTAATTATCTATATCCTACTTGTGACGATCGGGTGTTTCCTAAAAGATAAGCTAGTCGTATTGGGCTCATATTAGTGGAAAATGCTCGGCATGGGTAGTCGAAATACTAAGGTTATAGTTGAGTTAAGAGAGGAATACATAAAGCTAGACCTATAAAACGAAGTCAAAAAGCCAAATCTGCTCTCCATCTACCTCGCGCCTCCTGTTTTACTGGTTCTTCTTTCCCTCGCTCTTCATGATGGGCGCATACAAGGTCTCGATAAGCTATGGAAAGAATGGTCAGCAAAATCACAGGCACAGGGGCATATATGATGGTATATCTACCCATTCATCCATGTTTGTATCACCTTCCAAATTGGAGGATGCATCCAACTTTTCTACGTAGTTGTTAGCAAAGGTCTTTCGGTTTAGCATCGAGCGCGTGGAGGACATTGCCAACTTACCCGAAGCAACAAAAACCACATTTGTGATCCTTGTCTCATTGCCAATCTCCTGCAAGAAGGCCGTTGCAGCGTTGGCGGTGCCGACTTGGCCAATCATGAACTTGACACCTAAAGGAGAGTACAAATCAGACTCATAACTCACGCAAAGCCTAACAGAGGGGTGCAAATGTGACGGCCAAGCTTACTTTCGCGGGGAAGACCAGCAGCTTCGAGCTTATCGCCGCATTCAGCGATGGCATCGATGAACGTCCGCCTAGGTTCATGCGAAGGGGCTCCATCAGTGATAACTGATATGAGAAGTGGCCGTTTGAGGTCATTCGGTAGCTTGCTGTAGACCAGGGGCTCGAGGATTTTACTCTTCAAGTTCGTGCCGATAGGGGTATTACCGTCCGGTCGCAACAGCTGGATGGCATCACCTAGTTCCTCGAATGTGAGGCTGTCGGCATTGGGAATCTCCTGATTGATATAACGCATGTAAACACCTTCACCTTCGGGAAGGATGTAGGTGGTGACTCGGGCGATTCGATTGATGAGCACGTTTTTGAGAGTCCCATCGGATCGGATCCCCGTTTCTCATAGAACCGCTATCGTCTGCATAACTAGTGTCAGCAACAAGTACTCTATCAATGTCTTTTATTGTTGTCACGCCTACCGCAGTAGAGCACTTGCTGATGCATTGTGACCTGGGCAGTCTTGGGAAAGAGATCCTTGTTACAAATGGGTGTGTTTGGATCGTCAGCTAGGGATGCGGCCTTGTCTGCAAGCTCACTGATGAACTTGGGATTATTCTTGAAGAATCTCTCCGCAGCGGTGCCTTGCAGTAATTTGCTGATGTTGGCAACGAACTCGTCCTTGTTCCTCGGCTGGCCATCGCGATTGACCTTCTATAGCATGGTTATGTCCACCATTTCATCATTTGAGAAAGTTGTTCTTGTCTTACGGTGTCGATGCTTTTCTTGAACCATGGGTTGAGCCCAGATAGTTTCTGAATGACACCCTTGGAAGTTTTGTTGACCCAAGCTATGACATAGCCCGTGATTTGGAGGATGAAGTTAATGGCGGAGTTAAACTTGTCCATAATGATGATGTTTAAGAACTTAGGTGACCAGACGCTGGAGTTATGAAGTTCGAGTACCCAATAATCGTAGAAATGGCGTGATGGTGATTTGAGTATCTCCCGTGTGAGAATGTTACGGATCCTTCGCGGAGGAGGGCTCCATTAATATTGGATTTGGGGTTTGCACAATCATGATTTGTCAAAGGACAATGTAAACGGGCATGTATATATACGGGGTAAAAAGTACATTTATTCACCTGCATGCATTCCCACTCGTATGATTGGCATCCTCTATGTTCCTAGATGTACTCAATGTAGAGTGACCTCGAACCCTTGGTATGATCATAAGCCAACGGCACGGCCCGCGGGGTCTGGGGTTCTCGGCGACTACACGCCGCCGATCAGTGGTGGAGGATTGGACCAGTCGATTTGTCTGAGTGGATGACATGTGGTGATGGTGGTGTGGCGGAGGCTGGCGATGTGTTGTTACTGCAAGCCGATACACTGCAAGTATGCAAGAAAACTCGTATTTGCCCAGTGTGGGACTGACACGGCGACTGATCCTCCCTCTCATGCTTACGCAATTTGCCCATTTGGTCCAATACAGCACCTTTCAGCCAGCCTCACGAGCCCATGCATGTGAGTTCTTACTTTCTGGTGGTGGTTTCAGCATGTACACCAGCGGGCCAAGCACTTGGCGACCAAACAAAAGTCCTTGGTCACAACGGATGGAAGACAGACACATTTGAGAGCTGTGGCTGGCTGGATATGGGTTGCATTGCGTTGAGTTCTGCAATATTGCCCGCGTTATCAAGCAATGATCCACGTCTCTCCATCTGCTGGAGTAGACAAGGCTTTTTGTATTCACTGCTACCAGCTAAAACACCGGTAATCTCGTCTCTCCCCCCCAGAACCCATCCATCCCTTACAGAGATACTTTACCACCAAGACTTCAGCTCCTCAGCAACATGACAACTCCGATGGATGCCGCGATCAAAGCCATTTCTTTGAAGAAGATTCCCATCACGCAACCGAATGATGACAACTATCGAGACTATGAGAAGCTTGTAGTCACGTCAAACCTCCTCTTCCGCTTCTCACGACCACCCTGCGTTGTCCAGCCAGAGAATGCCGCTCATGTCCAGTCTATTGTCGAGCAGGTCAAACAGCAAAAGCTTCAGCTCGCGATCAGATGCGGTGGTCACTCTTACGCGGGATTCTCGACAGCTGTCGAGAAGAACACCATCTTGATGGACCTCAGAAAGATGAACAAGGTCAAGCTTGATGTCCCAGCCGACACTATCACCATTGATGCCGGCTGCCAGTGGGGTGAGGTCTACAGAACCCTTATCAATGGGGACCACGATGGCCTCATCATAAATGGTGGTCGTTGCCCTTACGTGGGTGTCGGTGGTTTTTATCCTTGGTGCTGGTCTAGGCCCCTTCACCCGAACGTTCGGAATGGGAAGCGATACTCTTCTGGAGGCGACTCTTGTAACGGCGAAAGGAGACATTGTCCAGGTCAAGAGGAGCAACAATAAGAGATCCGACAAGGGCAGACTTTTCTGGGCGCTCCAGGGTGCGGGCCAGGCCAACTTTGGCGTCGTCACCCAGATGAAGCTCAAGATACAGCATCTGAACAGCAACAACGGTCGGGTGGTTGGTGGAAGATTCCAGTGGTTTCCAGGGCAAGACAGAATGCGCGAATTGCAAGACACGATGAATGACTTCTACAAGGTCGACTGGCCCACCGAGATCACCATCGACAGTACGTGGCTTTGTGACCTGCGAGAGAAGACCGGCGACGGAGTTCGGTTCACCGTGTACTACGACGGGAGTAAAAAAGACTACGACAAGGTCATCGACAAGTATATCAAGCATCCAGAGGTCAACAAGCAGCTCAAGAGGAGGGCTTTGGAAGAGCCCTCTACGCGGTTCCTCTACGAGACCCTTGAAGCGCAATGGTTCGACGAGAGCAAAAAGTTCTTTGCGGAAAACAAGACGTACAGGATATTCGCCTCTTTCGCTTTCAGCAGGGAACAGATTGACAAGAACGTCGACAAGATCATCGATATCCTCCGGAAGGACATGGACAGCTTCCGAAACTGGTACCCGGGAGAAGCCGTCAATCTTGACATTGTCTGGATCCACACTGGGGGCCAGGCATCGAAGCCAAAACCCACAGACACGGCTTTCTATTGGCGTGAGGCGCTCTATCACACCTACGTTGAGGTCCTCTGGCAGGATAAGTGGATGGAGAATGACATGAGGGGATTCATGAGCAAGCTGAGGAACAAACTTCGCCCATTCTCGCTCGGCAAGGCTGCCGCATTCTTCAACTTCCCCGACAGAGACTTGCTGAAAGGGGGCTATGAGAGGGCGTACTTTGGGGAGAATCGCCAGGAGTTGCGACGCATCAAGGAGATCTGGGATAAGGATAACCTCTTCAAATGGCTCCAGAGTGTTCAGCTTCCAAAAGGTGCCGTCGATGACCCATCTGGGAACGTAGACCCAGCCGACTCCAGGGGCCGGACAGATCAACTTGCGCAGGGTTTATGGAAAGACTTTTGGGATCGACGGAATTGGCAGCATCAAGATATCACGGACTTTGATGTAGCACTAGAGGAGCTTGAGAAAGTGCTATAAGGCTAGTCTTGATATTAAATACTTAGTAAGGCCTTAAAATCAGTTATCTCTATTAGTTATTCCTCTAATACGTGCTCAACCTAGCTCGAAATGCGCAACTCATTTTATAAATTACTAATTTAACAAAAGGGGATACATCTTAACTTCAATGGCTCATAACATAATTGAGCCCGTCTGTTAGCACCACTGACAGCGACTGGGCCGCAAAGGCTTTCCCCTTGTGCCATGTTGTCGATAGCCTGTCCATCCATGACACCATCCACATAGCAATCACCGACGATGCCAAAACAATCCCCAAGTGGCCTTATAACAACAGGCATAACAGCACCACCAAGAATACAGACGACGTCATCGAGAGCCATGTCTCCTGGACCAAGGCCTATATGGCCACTCGTTGTGTAGAATAAACGTCGGCCGAGGCACACGGTCTCTGTAGCGTCGGCCCATGTCATCTCAAGACCTCCAAAGGAGCGCCACCCGAAATCGACGGCCTGACTCAACTCAGGAAACTCGTTCGGATGGCACCGCGACCAGGTTCTGATGATGTCAAAGAACTGTGTGGTGAAATGATCTGAGTCCTTTGCACGGCCTCCGTATCTGTCCCTCCCACCGCAAAAGCTACGAGCGACCGCTGGCATGATGGAGGAATTCCAGATATCCCAGCTCCCGTGGCAGCGATAAAGCATGTGGATCAAGTCTGTCATAATGGAACCGAAGTCCTCATGAGGGCCAAATATGGCTGTCTGCCAAGCCACCTGTGAGATCTGGACCCCTTCGACCTTCAACTGGTTGGGGTCTGTAGAATGGAACCGCTTGAACGAGAGTCCCTTCGCCGGGTTGAACGCGTTAGTGTCGTCGTTGAGGGGCCATGGGTCTAGCATCGACGCCATCTTGTGAGTCCATCGGGGTGACCACGTGGGCTTCTCTAAGATGCCCGCTGAATCAGAGAGAAAGCTGAGGGGACGACGAGTCTGTGCCATGTGGCTCTCGGCCACCAGGATGCCAAGCTCAGATTCGGAGAGGGTATAGTCGACCCTGACCGTTTCTAATGAGGAACGCGGACTGGAACTCTCCCTCTGGCTATTCAAGAAGCCTAGTAGCGCGTACACAACGTCTAGCTTCTCGGATGTCTTGAATCCCGTGGTGAGTCGAAGAAGAGTCAGAAGATTGAGATCTAGCGGTGGGAGGGGCCCATGAGTCGACAAACGCGAGATGAGATAGGCGTTGTAGAGGTTGGGCATCTGGTAGGAGTTGATCAGCCTGTCATGGTTGGTTCTGATGATTCCAGCCGCCAGGCCGATCCACTTCCACTGGATAGTCGCCCCCGGAACCTTGACCACAGCGGAGCGGGCTAGGGCCACCTCTTGAATTACCCATCGACGTTCAAACCAAGGACTGCCGAAAAGGGTAGAAACGAGCCTGGCGTCAAAGGCCATCGGGACGAACCACCTCGATTGACGCTGTGATACTTCCGGCTCATAGCGACAGAGCTTTCCTTTCATATTGCGTGAATTATAGTATGGACAAAGAGATTCATCCCACTCATTCACGACCTTGCAGATTGCATCGAATTCCGGCCGAGTTGGCCCACGGGGAAAGACGTCCCCCAACCAAACAATCGTTTCGTTTGCCTGCTGGTAAATTTGGCCCATCAGCTGGACTTGATGATTACGTTCGACGAGGTCGTCCTGGTTGATGCAGAGGGCGTCGACCCAGAGGATCCTTGGGAGAGTGCTATATCTGGTGTTCTCCAGTGCTAGGCGTAAGTTCTCACTGACATCAATGGCGAGGCCGTTGCAAACTAGGCTTTGAACTTTACTGTGAACTGACTGGGTCCAGCAGTAGGAAAGGGCGCTGTACTTGTTGGCCGCATCGTCAAGACGTACCGCTCTGAGATGGCATCGGAGCCTATCATTGTCTGCGCGCCAAGGCTCAAGGACCAGAAGTCTAAACCAGTCAGGTCCGGGTAGTGGCTCATACATGGGTGCTTCGGCGGGTCGATTGAAACCTTTGGAGTCTTTTGAGCGATACCCTGGCAGGAGCAGCTCCAGGAGGTCAAAATCAACCGCTTTCGTCTTCGGAGATTCAGGCGGAACATCCTGTGCAGTCTCAAGCTTATGTAAAACCTTTTCCACAACCGGAGTCGGTTCTCGGAGTAGTCTCGACTTCAGCTCTTGTGCGTCGCGCTGAAGCTGGCGTTCCGCTGCGAGCCTGCTTAACCGATCCATCTCCTGCTCGTACTCCTCTCTATGGTTCTCGAGGGTATCTCTTGAGAAATACGCATCTGCAATATCTAGTGTCAGTGGGTCTATGCCAGACGGAGGGATATCCTGTCTTGTTCTTGTAGACTTACAGTCTTTGCGAGAGGCAATGACTTTATATCGAAACATGTCAACACCCCGGCGCTTTAGATAGTCTAGAAACCCTGCTGTGCCATATTCATCGAAGTATGATCCTTCAATTGATACCTGGTGCCATGATCTAGACGACATGGTTTTTTTTTTTTCTTTTGCTCAAGATTCTGCTGGCCTAGGTCGACGGTGGGTACAGACTGTAGAGTTTGGGAGGAGGTCTATCCAAAATACAAGAGAAATGGACCGAGCCAAATCATGGAGTGATTCTGTGATTTTAATGGAACTATCCCTATGGGAGATACAGAAGATATTTAATCTTGAGACACAGCCTAGCACAGCCTCCACAAGTGTTATAACATTTCAAGCTGAAAGCCAGGGTTCGTACTAGTCCCTTGGCGTAGGTACGTACCATACCACACTGATTTTTGTCTGGGACTTTTGGGGTCAAAGACAAGCCCCGTCAAACGGCAGCACTCATTCTTTTGCACCTACGTGGCCACCCGGAAGACTGTGTGCTGGGCATAATCTCCTAGCATCACCTCCCTAAATAAGCCTATCTTGCATAGCTACAACAGCCCCCGGCTTCGAGCCGCTCTCAACCTTGTCATCTTCGTCAGACTCTGTGTCCGACCCTTCATCAGAACTATCTGCTGAAAATGAAAGCTGCGCCTTAGAGAACGAGATAATATCTTTTTTCTTCAATTCTCGCCGTAAAGATATCCGGCCATTGGGTGATAGAATGAATCCTTTCGCTTTCCATATTACTTTGCAATACTCGGCTGCGTAAGCCCGTTCGCCTTGCACGGTTGACTCATAAGCAGTGGTCAGATTTGTGCTAGACTCAAGCTCGACTGCAGCTAAGCCGTTAGATGTTGAAACAGGGGAGCTCAGGATGATGTTTTCCAGAGCTGAAGTGTTTGCTTTGAAATGATGTGCCGCTCCGTCAGAGTCAGTGCGCTTGATTCGAGGCCCCTGTGCTGTCTTGATTCCCACCAGTAGATAGAGGCCACCCTTGCCTGTTGACGATCTGGCAAGATTCCGGAGTTTCTGCCCGTGAGACTTATGTACTGTCTCCCAGACTTCCTGATGCTGGTGTAGCCGTAACGTTTTGGCATGGGCGCTCTTGAGTTCGAAGGATTGTCCTTGGTCTGAACTGACGCCAAGATCAAAAAGCTGGGCGAGCATGGCGGCGGCAGTTTGAGACCGAACCGTTTTGAGTGTGAGGGCCAAGTCCGGCTCATGCTTTACATCAACCCTCGTGTCACCGCTCAGCATGTCAGGCTCAGAGGAGGAGATGGGTGGGCAGAAATTATTTGATGGGTTACGGACATCTGAAACGACTCGCCCAAGGAGCTTTAGGCCCGCTGAAGCGTCGATGTCATTGTCGAAAACAACCCAGGTTCTTGTCATGGTGACGAAGGGTGGATGATACGGAAGCTGGTGCGAATGCTGTCAGGGATCTCACCGCCAAATCGATGACAGCTGGGATATATATCATCGTGGAGTGTGTGGAGGCCTCCATTTCGGAACCGCCTTTCACTCCCTGATCTTGAATCTATTTCAACCTATCTCAGCCCAAATAACTACTTAGGTAGGCTGCAGCCGGGCTGAGTCGGTCACAGTAAAAACGCTCGGCATGGCTCGGCTACTCTCGTCTTAAACGAGGCTTGAAAATTCCATATGTAAGCAGCCTTGGCGGTACCTGGGAGCTGGCGGCGCCACCTGACGTGGTTGTTGAGACTGCAGCGTATAGGCGGCATTCCGCGTACACCCTCACCAAGTACTCAGACAACTCAGCCGAGAGCACTGCCTCTTGACGCGTGTCGCAGACTCGGTGAAGCCAAATTACCAACCTAATGCTGACTCGATGAAAAATGTAATGCGGCTCTTCGATAACGTCCAAAGAAATAAATCATTGAGACCAACGATAAGATGCTCGTAAATACTCTAAATTCATCTACCAAACAACGTTATTCTCTTCTTTAGGCAGAACCATCATTCGTTGTTGAAGCTATGTCGCCTCACCATGTGGTCACCGTTCGACAGGCTGCCTACGATGGGCACGCACGATCATGGAGTTTGGAGTTAAGTTACAATGGATGCTCAGGAACCGCACACCTAGCCGATCCCTTCGACGATGATGATGAGCAAGAACTGACGTGGGCTCTGGAAGAATACCCCTTACGTCAGCCTTTTGAGCTTCAAAGAGCCCTGGGCGTGCGAAAGAGTGTGACCCTTTATGCGGAGAGTCTCCTCACACAACTTCGTAACTCGATTGATACCATCTTGCCGCAAGGTATTACCGGGTCAGCCTTCACTTTAACGATATCAGATTCTCCTGGTTTAGGATCACTCCATCGACTTCACTGGGAAACGCTGGAGCGTCTAGATTCAGTCAGTATTCTCATTCGGCGACATATCCAGGTACCAGACAACTTGAACGGGGAACCCAACCTAGACATCAAGTCATTACCTTTCCCTATTGCTTCGGATAAGAAGATCCACCTTATTCTGTTTACGGCGAGAAGCACCACCGAGGAGGACGATGATGTTTCGTACACGTTGGTTTCAAGGGTGGTTCACCGCATCATCTCATCTCTCCCTGATGGTACCACAAAATTGCGACTGGTTCGGCCGGGCACCTTCAGCGCTCTAGAGGAAGCCCTAAAGGAAGTAAATGATCCCGAAACGGCCAAGGTTGTTCATTTTGATTGCCATGGGTCTGCCTCGGCCAAAAAGTGAGCCTTGCCGACTTGATTTTTCCTTTAAAAGCATGGATATTAACAATACCTCACTCAAGATCCTACCTCAAGTTCTTAGATGAAGATGACAGTAGTCAACTTCGCAAAGAGAGTTCTGCAAAGATCGGGAAGCTCCTTCACGATAACAATGTGTCAATGGTTATCATGAATGCCTGCGACTCAGCGCAAGCAGGATCCGCCCCAGAGGCAGACCTCGCTGCTGTCTTGCTTCAGAAGGGGGTGCCATGCGTCGTAGGAATGAAGAAAAAGCTTTTGACAGCGTCTTCAGAGCCACTTCTGAAGTGTCTCTACCACAGCCTCTTCCTGTTACGAATGAGCCCTGTCTCGGCCATTTACGAGACGAGGCGATACCTTCACGCCAACAAGACCAGAGCCGCGGTCTTAGCCACCAATGTTCAATTAGAGGATTACTTGATCCCAGTTCTGTACGAACAAAGTGTCGAGCCTGACCCTTGTCATTCAACACCTGTGGCCGTGGCCAAGTTACCAAACCTACCTCCCAGCGAGAGCCGGCTCCGGCATATAGTCCCAATATCGGACATGATCGGCAGAGACTTCGACCTCCTGCGTGTAGAGACAGCCCTGACCATGCAGAGTCATGTCATCGAACTTACGGGGACTCTTGCATGCGGCAAGACGCATTTTATTCGACAGGCATCGATATGGTGGGAGCGCACCGGGTTCGTGGATCGTGTCATCTGGCAGTCTGAATCTACGCCGTTGAACCGGTTGTCAGTTGCGCGTACCATCCTCCACCAAACAGTCACGACGGCAAACGCCCAGTCTGCGATACCAAACCAAGAGGATCGGGTCCTTAGGGAAGCCCTCAGACGAGCAAATTCAGGCAAAACTTTACTTGTCATTGACCAATGTGACCACCACATTTCGAGCATGCGTCAACAAGACAGAGACGACTTGATTCAGTTTCTACAGCGGATGGATGAGACCATGGTGGTGATAACGCTTACAAGACGGGAAAAAGCGACTCTAGGTACGTTCTCGACAGATAAACCCATCAGTGCAGGCGCTTGAATAGGTAACTAACAAATAATAGATTTTCCCCCAGTAGAGCTGCCAACTCTCAGTGAGGATGCGACACGTGAACTTGCGCTCGCCGTCATGGGGTCCCAAAGACGCTCACAGTTACAATCACCATCACACCTCGTATATCTCAACCAGTGCATGGCTATTACCGGAAACATCCCCCTCCTGGCCAAGGAGATAGGCAGGGAGCTAGGTTCGGATCCACTAGCCACTCCACGGAGTCTTTTCACCAAGCTAGCTTGTGGCGGATGTTTGAACTCGTTGTTGCAACACCCAGTTACGAAACGTCTGCTGGACCATGTCGACCGCAGAGTCCTACGCCGCTTAGCTGATCGCGAGAAGAAGCTGCTTTTGTCATTGGCAACAAGCATGGTACGAGTCTGCAAGACTTCCCCGCATCTTCGAGAGAGACTCAGTCGTCTAGGTGTCCTTGGGCCGTATCAAGCTTCTGCTCTGCCCGGTCACGGTAATGAACTGGCCGATCCTTTAGTCCAGCTTTTAATGCCTGACGTAGTCGCCAAGCTGTCTGGTTACAAAGAGTGGAATACGGTGATGACAATCCTCCAGCAGGACGGATTGCTGTTTGACCACGACAATAGTCACTGGGCGATTCATCCTCTTCTCCCTTTCGCCCTGCGTCACCTTCTCAAGCAGCCTCAGTTCGCCAATATGGTATCCCTGAAACTATCCTACAAGGCTTCCATAGCTCAATACCGCTCCATGACCGAAGAGTGGGTAGACCGGGATCTTGCCTGGACTCGGTACGGTCGACCGTCTGAGTCGCCTATGGCTCCGAACAAAGCGGCTGCCATGGTGCAAAGCGACTTCTTAAATATTTATTCAGCAATCAAGGTTTCCATCAATGACTCGCCGAATCGCTGGCGTCAAACCTTTCCATGGGGACTCCTCCAACTTGCAATCGGGTTCATCCCTTTCCCTCCGCCCTGGTTTAGCCATTCCAATCGTGTTTTGTTGGTCGATCTGATGCACGAGTACCTGGCTCGATTCAGTCAAATATCCTGGTGGACTCGAATTAAAGCATATTGGAGACATAAAAAAGAGGTGGCGGGCACGAAGAAATTAGTCAACGGTGGTGCTTGCAAGACATTCAGGGCGGCGGTCGCTTGCTCGCTCGAACTCTCGAGGTACTACAGTCTTCGCAACAATCCGCATGACTTTTCCCAACAACTACGCGTCACGAAGTCTCTCTTCCAACGATTCCTGCAGCAATTTCCGCAGGACAAGACTGACCCGGAGGTTCTCGGCATGCAAGGCACAATCCAATTCATGTCTGCCATGACAATGGAACAGTTTGACCAGAGCCCAGATGTTCAACTGATGACGACGGCCAGGCAGTTGCAACAAGCCAGTCACAACCTTTCCCAATCATCCCCGGTCGAATGGGACGCCCACCTTCTTTCGGCGAATGCACAGCTGCTTTCTGAAGTTTTCTCTTTGGCAAATGTCAGCCAGACTGACCCGACTAGACGAGACGAAGATTTCGAAGCGTTGAAACAACGATGCCACGACTTGGGCGCGATGCAGGATGAATACAGAGAACGCCAAAACCTACCCATTCCCACTTTTGCCGACCTTGAGACAATGTTGCTAGGAGGTACCCCTACTACCTTGGACTCTATCCATCCAAGCATCACGGCTGGGTTATCTCTAGCACTCCCCAGTCCATCCAGATCTACCCATGCGACATTAAACCCTACAAGGCTAGGTGTCCTACACCAACTGCAAGGACTCAGTGACGAGAACGGGCAACTAACAACCTTGATGCACCTCGCTGCTACGAAAGGAGAAACTGAGGATTGGGTCGACGCGCTGCAGCTGTTGCGAACAGGAATCCAGTTACTGCACGAATCCAGTCCTGCTTTGTTTGCATCACCCACGCCGCCGCGCAACGGGGAAGAACTCCAGGCTGCTGGGCTCTTTTTCATGGCTGCTTCGGCGGCGAAAGAAGCTGGCGACATGGCTGAGTGTCGGAGGTATCTGGAAAAGGCCCATTCCTTTTGTCATTTTGAGGGTAATTCAGTCAATCATAAGTGCTTGCTACTCCACATCCTCCCGATGAAGATCTCGCTTGATCTGGGAGCCGAACGTACAATGGAGAGCCTGCAAGAGTATGTTCAGCTCGCGGCCATATCCTACGACCCCGCCCCAACAACCGCATTTTTTGGCGTCGGTCAAATAATCCATACTCTACGCGGGACACGGGGAACAATGAGCTCCAGTATTGACACAATGCTAGAGCAGTTCAAGAATGGCACTCTTTTTGAATGCATCTATGTGCAGCACTTGATCCCCACACTCGAGCGACCAGAGGAGTATTTCACAGCCGCGATACAATACATTTCTGAACAGACGGGAGCCAGTGTTCGAGGTTTCATTCGGCTTCTGAAAGATATCGACAGACTCTTCGTAACGCATTTCACAGAGATTACCGAGAGAGCAAAGCGAGGTGAGGACGAGCCATTATTCCGAGAAGCAGAAAGGGTTGTCTTCGGTAAACCTGAAGATTGCGTAGGCTTTACCTTCTTAGTACAATGGGAAACAAGGGTAAGAACCGTAAACTCGACATATTCACTACGTATTAAGCGTTATAATGCTAACATATACTCAGTCCTTACGTACGAAATGGATGCGGTAGGTAATTCTTACTCTGTCGAGGTCTTGCGACGTCCAAATCTTTTCTAGGGTAGGTAGGTAAACTGAAGGGGAAGGGGGTTAGTCATCAGTACCTACAGGGTGTCTCGTTAGGGAGTGAGTGTGCCCTACGCTAATCGAGCGGGGAGGCAATCGGAGTTTCCCGAGGCTTCGATAATGGCACTTCTCCTCTGACTCTTCTCGCTCCATGTCCGGTGATAAACTCCTGTCTCGCACTCTCGTGCCTAGACAAATTACTACGTTGACACCAAGGCACGATTTATACACACAGTACCAGGTTTCGTGAGCATCGCCATGGCACCTCCAACTACAGACAATCCCCACCCTGTCAAGCGACCCCGTGTTGGAGAGCGGACTTTGCTTGCCTGCGTCGGCTGCAAGCAGAAGAAGCTCAAGGCACGGTCTTCCACCCTCATGTACTGTGTCTCCTCTGACTTTCAGATAGTGCGATGGACAGGTGCCAAGATGTCAAAACTGCTTAAAGAATGGGCGAGGTAGGCCAGGCCGCACATCTGACCAAACAGTTCGGTGTTGACAAGACCATCTAGAGTGCCTCGTTGAAGACCCTGCGACGGGTCTGTTCCGTCCTCGAGACTACATGCAATCGCTGGAAGCAAGAGTCGCCTATTTAGAAGGCCTCCTCCAACAAGTTCGACCTGATGTAGCTTTGGATCATCTTGCTGGGCTCGAGAAGCCGCATGGCGACTTGTCACCTTCGGCTACATTCCCCGAGTTGCCTCGACCCTCGGCATTGCGAAATGGCGAAAGAGCGCCCATAACATCGGATGCAGACGCTGCCGAAGGCCATCAGCACGATGCATCTCTAGACTTGGAGGACCCGGCTGACCAGCTCTCTGCCGACGTTGCTCTGTTATGCCTCACAACAGCAAGCAAGGAGCCTCACTACTTTGGTCCATCCTCTGCCGTATCATTCTCCCGTGTTGTTAGTGCCGCTATGAATCTTCCCAAGAAATTTGGAGGCTCTCAAGCCAGCCTTGTCAACTTCAGCCACGGCAATTCAAGCTGGGAGTTGGCAACACCATTTCCCATCAGCTTCCCTTCATCGCCTCTCGGGACCACATTGTCTCAGGCTTATTTCAACAACATCCATCCTCAATACCCTTTTTTGCATCGACCAACATTTCGGTTCTGGGAAGAACTATGCTTCAAGGCGGATAGCACTGGCAACCTTTCACTTACTGGTGATATCGCCCAGTTCTTTGTTTGGATGGTATACGCAATTGCCTCCCTAGCCCTTGGCCCTACCCATTACGATACGGCGGAATCATACTACAATATGGCGCTCGCACACCAACCTTCAGTTCTAGAGCTTGACGGCATTGAGTCAATACAAAGCCTGCTTTGTTGTGCCGTCTACTCTATCAGATCCCCTGCTGGGGGAAGTCTATGGTAGGTGCCATGTTGTCCATCAGTGGTACATGCAATGGAGGGATCGCCCAGACGCTGATAATCTCAGGAAACTCTCTGGACTGGCAATTCGATACAGCATCGAACTGGGCTACCACAGAAGCGCATCTACATATCGCAAAAACTCGAATCCTCTGATTGCTGAGATGTCCAATCGATGCTTTTGGGTGGCGTACGATATTGACCGTGTCGCATCTTTTATTCTTGGCCGGCCAGTTGGCATCCCTGACGATTGCATCGACGCCGAGGTAGGCGCTTGGTCACACCTAGATTCTTGCCTACTAACTAGTATCTCTCCAGCTCCCTTTGGATATCAATGATGAACATATCAACGCTTTGGGTCTGCTTCAGAACCCTCGGGCCTCTCCAGATGAGCCACCAACCAATATGACAGGCGCTATTCATGTTATCAAACTACGCCGACTCTGGTCAAAAATTGGCAACAGTATCTATCCAGCCATCACGAAATGTTCTCCGAGCCAAGAAGTTGCAAAGAAGCCCTTAATCGATCAACTTGCTAAGGAGCTCGAGAGTTGGCATGCCGAAATCCCGCAGCCACCTGATACGGCTGGCCTCGATCCATTGTCCGTATTTGCATCTCGGGAGTGGTTCAAGCTAGCTTATGACCACTCAGTCCTCTTACTATACCGGTACTGGATCACGCACAAGCCACCTCCTGGGGAAGAGGAATCTGTTGAGCATGCGCTTGAGACTTGCTCGCAGAAGGCTAAGGAAATATGTCTTCTCTACCGACGACTGTTTCAGTACCAATCCATGCAGTTTACCTGGGGCTCACTGCACATCCTCTTCCTGGGCGGTCTCACGTATCTGTACTGTATCTGGAAATCGACCAGAGTGAGGCAAGCAGCCAAGAAGATGGACGTCATCAACACCTGCATGGCCTGCAATACAGCACTTGTGATTATAGCCGAACGCTGGAGCAAAGCTACACCGTACCGGGATATCTTTGAAGTACTTTCCGAGAAGACCATCGGCCTAGTCTGCGGGGACGAATGGAGGCCGCAAGGTGGCAGCTCCTCTGTGCTACTTCCTTCGCAGTCGGGGGCGGTAGACTCGCAACCTTTGGAGGACTGGATTATGGAACTTGGCGCCAGCGATATGCCGACCGAGTCTGAGTGGTTTGTGCAGCAACTACTTCAAGGGATGCGGAACACACAAACGGATATCACAGCCGAAGCACCTCCGACATGTTTAGATATGTGATATTACACAACGCCATTAGTAAAATGATTTTATTTAGCTTGACCTGTATGGTTCCATCAATGTAGCTGTTAATACCTGTTGAACCGATGTCCTCTTAGTTTCCGTCACATCCTTCATCCTGAACTCAGACCGCACTTCTCAATGCTTTCACACTGAGACTTGAGGTACAGATCATCAGCTTTCAGTAGCGTGCCACCGAGAGCCTTTTCGTAGCCTTCCTGATCTGGTCTCCCCATCTCACATAAAGAAGACCTGTTACTTGACGTCAAGTTTGACTGAAAAATACCGGCGGCGGAGAAGGGAAGAAAATCCTCATAAGTGATTGGCTCGGCTTCCAGGAAACCTTGAGAGACAAGATCTTCCAAAGAGGACATCTTGGACGAATCTTTTGGAAAAGGTTTCCCAGTACGCCGGTATGTGCAGTAGACCAATCCCCGTCTCCTGAGCTCAGTCCAGGTGTCCGGATACTCCTGAAATATCTCACCTAAGATGTCATCCATCAATGCTGGCCTTTTGTCGCAAGAAAGAGCCTGGAACTTGTCCATAGCCTTCTCCAACAAGTCGTCATATAACTTCCTACCCGCAGGCGTAACGGCAGCTCCGCGTTCCTCAATCTCCCCAAATCGAGCTCTATGTGTTCCTTCAACAAGGATACCCTCTGAGTTCCGGAACTTGATTCGTTCTTCGAGTGCCAGGAAGCTTGTTTGGCGAAGAAGGATGGGACACTGGCGAGGAGGAGGGCCCTCGATTCGGTCTTTGACTTTGAGACCCTCGACCTTCATCCTCTCCTGGCTAGCCACGATATCCAGCGTTCTCGGAGTCAGATGATTGATGTGGGAGCTCTTGAATGAGGCAATGTCTGCCAAGATTGGATGTTCAGCAGCAAGTGTCTTGTACTCGTCCTCAGTCGCTGATGCTTCAGGCCTCCAGCTGAACGTCTTCATTGCTTCAAGTATGAATTCCTCGGCTTGTGAAGCAGTGAGACGGTTATTCTGGGCCTCAGCCGTACTAATGAGGCCAAGAAGTCTGGAACTGAAGATGTTGCGTCTGGCTAAGAGCTTGGTGGCCAAGTCCCGGGCCTCGTTATCAGAAAGCAACTCTGGTCGAAGTAGGGTCGTGAAAAACACGAAAAAGGGTTCTTGTTGAGAGAGGCGAGATCAATGGGCCGGAAGCAAGTGGCGTGCATTGGGAGTCCGGCGATGGATAGATCGTAGTAGCCCACGGCTTTAAGACCGATGACGGCGAATATACGGGAAACGGTCCTTAATTCATATGGGGTTCCTAGACGTATCGCACCATGTCGCTCTAGATCAAGTCTTTGAGGCATAGCGCTTTTTTCGATGCTTGTCTGGTCTTGTAACTGAGATTTTGCAGAGAGAACCTCCTTGTTGATAGACTGTACAATGTAGATGAGGTCTCCATACAAGGGAACTTCGTTTCTGTACATCGCGGACATGGCGACGGTGAAGGCTGTTCGAACATCATCGGGGTCCATGAATGGCTCAACTGAGCTATAGGGAGCGGCCCCGGCGGTAGTTGATCCCATCGTGAGAGTCGACATCTTGATGAGCCCAATACCATGCAGTACCCACCTGCCGGTAATACCCACCTACCGGTAAGCAAAAAAAA
>NKCK01000371.1:0-22903 GCA_003946995.1 Fusarium oligoseptatum | reverse complement strand
TTTTTTTGCTTACCGGTAGGTGGGTATTACCGGCAGGTGGGTACTGCATGGTAAGCCTTGGCCAGTCCTCGTTCCAGTTTTCCTCATCAGCATCCCCTCAGTCTCGGTAGACACATCTCCTGTTGCTATTACCAGCTTTCCTCCCTCACTTCTTCAACAAGACCACCTCATACTCAAGTTAAGACAATGGCTTCTAAAGAGGCATACACGGGAGGCGATAATGTCACTCAACCCGTGACGAGCGAACAGGCCGTTGCTAACGACGATGGCATTGATAAGGCCAAGGCGGATGCCTCTGCTGCCAATGACGCAGCAGCTCAGTTTCTGGCAACTGTTGGTCCGTTCCCTCCAATGACCCCAGAGGAGGAGAAGAAGCTGGTCCGCAAAATTGATCGTTGGATGATTCCTTTGGTACGTTGTTAACATTCTAGGATTCTCTTCTCGGCGATCGCGTCCAGATAAGCTAACTTGAGCTTGTTTGCATAGCTGCTGTTCATGGGACTCTTTGCCGCTGTTGACAAAGTTCAATTGGCTACTGGTGAGCTTTACGGCTTTAGCAAGGACACTGGCTTGGTCGGTCAGCAGTACAGCTGGTTAGGCAGTATCCTGTCCCTCGGAGTATGTAATTCCCCTCCACTTTGGTCATTTGTGCCTGGATGAGAAGTTAACGAAAAACCCGTTTTCCCATCTTTAGATGTTGGTTGGTATTTGGCCATCTACATACCTTATCCATCGTCTTCCAGCCGGTAAATACCTGGGTGGTTGTTCCATGTGCTGGTCTATCATGACCCTGTGCATCGCAGCTTGCCATAACTGGGCTGGGCTTATGGTTCTACGATTCCTGATGGGATTCTTTGAGGCTATCATCAACCCCGGGGCTACTCTCCTCATATCTGTCTTTTGGAAGAAGTCGGAGCAGCCCATTCGCAACGGCAGTGAGTCTTTTCTTGTCCCCCGACAACCTAATAAGTCACCTAACTAATAAACCATCACCCAGTCATCATGACCGTCTTCTCATCCGTGGTCAACGGATTCCTCTCCTGGCTCGTCGGCTTGATACCTGAGGATGCGGCCCTTGCTCGATGGCAATACCTCTACCTCCTCACGGGGTCAATGAACGTGCTCTACTCAATCTTTATGCTCATCTACCTACCCGACTCCCCCATGAACGCCCGATTCCTCACCGTCGAGGAGAGGTGGCACGCTGTGCAGCGTCTTGCCGAGAACCGTACTGGCATTGAAGGCAACAAGTGGAAGTGGGATCAGGCCTTCGAGGCCGTCATGGATGTCAAGATCTGGATCATGTTTTTCTTCAACATCTCGGTCAACATCCCCAACGGAGGCCTCATTACCTTTGGAGCCATCATCATCAAGAACCTCGGATTCAATCCTCAGAAATCTGCCCTCCTCTCCATGCCCAATGGAATTATCTCGTCGATTTCGGGATTCATGGCCTCCTACTGCGCTGCAAAATGGGTCGGCCGCCGTACCTTTGTTGTCATGATTGCCATCTGTTTCCCACTTCTCGGAACAGGACTCGTCTACGGCCTCCCAAGATCCAATATCGGAGGTCAACTATTTGGACTGTACATGATGTACTGCTACTGGGGTATGTATCTCTCTGGGTGCCATCCTGAGCACTGCTAACAACGTCTCTCAATAGCCCCGTATGTTGCTGCCATCTCCCTACCTCAAGCAAATACGGCTGGCAGCACAAAGAAGGTAGTCACCTACGGTATCCTGCTCCTAGGCTACGGTACAGGCAACCTCATCGGGCCGCAGACCTTCCGCGCCAGCCAAGCCCCCGCGTACACCGGTGGCACTATTGCCATGCTGGTCTGCTACTGCACGGCTATGTTTCTCATGCTCGTCTACTTCCTTGTGGCTTCTATGGAGAATCGCATCAAGGACCGCAAGTACGGGTCTGCGCTCAAGGTCGACGAGGACAATCTCAATGCTCTGTTTGATGTTTACCAGGATCTGACCGATAAGAAGCAGGAGGACTTCAGATATGTACACTAAATGGTGCGAGGCAGTTGTAGAGTACAACACACACACTACGGGTGGGTAGTAGGAGCCATTGTGCAGATGTATTTGCAGCTACCAAGGCGCAAGGGGACGTGCAAGTCGGGTCGATGAGAATAGCCATGAGTATGGGACTGACCAAGAAGAATGGCAGGCAGAGACTAGCTCGTGGATACTGCAACCAGTTAGCAACTTGATAAAAAGTCTGTTCATTATCGCCTGATTTGAATCTTCCAGGGCTCTTGAAGCTCCTGTCCCCTTCCTCTAGCCTCGCTCAGCACAAGCTCAAACCTTCACCTCCAGCATCAACAATGTCTCTCCAGCTGCCGACATATTCCGGTCCTCTCAAGTCCCTGATCTTCCAGACTGCTTCCACAACCGCTCTCGTTATTCTCACGTTTTTCTAGCTCACGAGTACGTTGTAGGCTGACCAATCTCTCGAGGATGAACTTCCTGGCCGAATCGCCGTCACCTTCGCCAATACCCATCGTGCCTACAATGAATAGTGTCCAGAGCAGAGCATGAGATCGAAGGGATATTTTGGGGATAAGAGCAAGGATATGCCCTGTTATGCGACTGATTGGGGGGTGGCCGGGAGATAACCCATCGACCCTGAAATAGAGATAGATCAGGGCAGATAGACGGCGAGTCTCGGCAATGTAGGCAAGCTCCTCCATGGTGCTCGAGCCATGAGTAGCAAAGCCTGGTACATCTGGTTTATCAGGCGGCAGATGCTGTATTAGAGCGTGAAGCCGCCTTTCGATGCTGTTGCGATGTTCCTTGAGAGTTGCCGGGTGTTGTTGTCTAACGCCGTCTGCAGCCTCCAATACTCGGTCGTGAGAACCATACGTTTGTGATTGATTTCTCCTGGTAAGATCTGAAATACTCGAGATCAAGGATATCAGCTCGTGCGAGCACCCCAACAGTGAATCGATAATGGTCATGTCAATGTCAAGCTCAGGCGGGAACCATTGCATTGATTGGCCATCATAAGGATCGGATAAGGCCGAGGTCGTGCGCGACAATGCTTCGTGCTGAGCAAAGTAGGCAAAAAAGAACCTGTATAGCTCCTTCTGGCCGGTTGACAAGGGCGTTTGGATGGGTAACAGAGCCGATAGGTTGCGGGCGCAGCGAAGGTGTACACACCATGCCGAGGCACTATCATGGGAGATCTTGAAGAACAGAATGGAGTCAGAGGATGATGCTTATGATAAGCCATGCAAGAGGTTCTAAGCTGAACTTACATCAAAAAAGGTAAGCATCACGAGCGTGGAGATGACCTGCTCCCAGTCCACCGAGGACTCTCGCCTGCCCTGGAGCCGACCCATCTCAGCTTGAAATGCGCGAAGTGCCTTTCCCCTGTAAACCCATGTATCCTTCCTGAAGCGGGTATCGTTGAGTAACGAGAGTTGATGCGATGCGACCGCCATGACGATGTTGAAGAGTGGCTTGTCCGGACCCGACATGCAAATAGGCAACATGGTTCTTGCAAAGGGATTGTCTGCAGGCCAGGTTGTGCACCGGGGGCTGACTCCATAGGTGAAGTAGTCTAGTAAGTAGATCTCGTTGTCCCCTAGAGTGAGAGGAGATGGGTTTCGGACGATGGGCCAGATGAGCGTCGGGTTCCTCCATCTTGGTATCTGGGCCTGGTTCGTCAGCATCAGCGACCACATGTCACAATCGTTCTCGTTGAACATGCTGGTATGTCGGCCATCATCCAAGTCCCGGTTATTTCTGGGCAGGATTTGAGGAGTTACGGTCAGAGAATCCTCAGGTTCCGAGCAATGTCCTTCCTGGATATAAGGAGTAGCGAATGCTGGAAAGGCCGGCGACGGGCAGAATGGTGCGTGATCCGAAGCCTCGTCCAAAGTCGAATCATTCCGAGAGCCACCTGAATCTAGCTTGCGTTTGAAGTCCTGGCACGTGGTGTTCAAGAACATCCATTCGTGGGTCGGGAGAGCCAGACCATCAAATGGCTCATTCTGCGGTCTCAAAGGCCAGCCATGCTTGAAGTTGTCTTCGTGCTGCCTCTGACTCGATAGCTCCCCGTTCTTAGACCACAAACCTAAACAAGGATATGCATGAGCTTCCCACATGTGCAGGCCATGGTGTCCAGCCTACCTGATCGACCGAAAGCTATCCCTTTTGAGAGAGCTTCTTCGCGCCAGAGCAACCTGATGCCGTACTGACAGGACAGGCTCAGACGCTCGCAAGCGCTGCATATTGGTCGAGCCTCTGCTTATAGCGATCAGTCTGAGTACGTAAACGGCGGGAGTCGACAACATGTTACCGTTGCATCTCACTTTGCGTTCTAATACGACTCTAATCAGCCTTGGAATGCTGGCAAGTCAGCGCCGCAACTCACCTTTGCAGGGCCAGCAACCAGTTCGTCGTCGCTTAGCATTGCGTCGTCTGTCTTTCTTGGCTTCCATTTTAAGATGCGAGGATTCGAAACCTGAGTTAACACGGGTGACGCAAGTGCAGATTCGTGGAGCTGGGTGATCTCCAAGGAGCGAAGGGTCTCGTTTTTCCCCTTTATACCACGATAACAGCACCTCACTAACGTTAGTGGCAAGGATTCCCCGCATTCTTCGATAACAATGTAAGGTCCACTCCAGGATAACCCCAACCAACCGCCGATAAGGATCTCAATCGGGTCCATTGCGTAGCTGACTCGCCGGGTGCGGGCGCCGGACTTGACAGAATCAGGTATCAGTATCACCCTCATGAGCCCGCTCATGCTTCCGAACGAAGTCACCAGCCACCACAGTAAAGAACACCAGCATAAACGATCATCATGATGATGGCTCATCTTCGGCCTTTGGTGGTCGATTTATGATTTCGCCTATGTGGCGACGACGCCCAAGAGCGTCCTCGACAACGTGATCACAACTCTATCTGTCGATGCCGAACGAGTAGTTTAATTCACTGCTTGGGCTACAATATCGTTTGGGGGTTTTTAATTTTTATATTCCTGTGGAGACTGACGGTTATTTGCTACGACCACTCTAAACTCGATTTGCACATGGAGGCATTCCAGTTTTCCTCACGCCCTGGCTAAATATCTAAGCAATCACCACGTCTGCCACCACCTTCTACCAGAGATATTTTCCGATGAACCATCTGGTCTAGAGAAGAAGTGGAACAAGAACATTTAAACAATGTACTGTGTGTACTCGCGTCCTAAATCTTCGAGGTCGGCTTGATCGAGGTTGACAGCTTGTCGATCCTCTCCTGGTCAAACGCGAAACATTCAGGCAGACCAGTGTCGGCCCAAGGCTTGCCCAACATCATCTGGGCTACGCCAGGTGCACAGGTAAAGATCCGCGCCATGCCTTTGTAGAATGTCAGTACTACTCGCTCGTGTGGTGGAGGAGAGAAACTTACCATGCCCATTGAATCCGGCGCAGACAAACTGGCCCGGCTTGCCTTGGACGGGTCCCAAAAAGGGGACTTCATCGCTAGTAAGACCGACAATGCCGTTCCAAGCATGAACAAGTCCCTCGCCGTACTTGGCCTTTTCAAGACCGGCGTCTGGCAAGAGAGCCTTCAGGTGCGTAAAGGCGTCTTGCTTGATGGCGTCGTTGAAGTAGGTGTCATCGATCGTTCGGATACCCTCGATGACGCTCTTGGGAAGAGCAGGATTAGGAAGCGAACATCCCAAGATAACGGTACCGTCGCTTTGGCGCTGAATGATCGAATAGTAATGGTTCAGAGAGTATCGAAGAGAGTAGGTGCTGGTCAGCACCTTGTCGCCGGTAAGAGAAGGGACCGGGACAATGGCGTGCGCCTGTCCACGATATGGAATGATATGGGGGGCAAGCTGCGGCAGAAGATGGCCCGTGAAGGCATTCGTGCAGTAGACGACTTTGGGGGTCGTGACAACTCCTCGAGGAGTTTGGATATCCCATAGCTGAGGCCGCCCGTCTCTTTGGCTACCAGAAGACTTGGTGACGGCGGCTGCTGGGCAAAAGGTATACAGTCGTGCGCCCTTGTCGATGACAGCATCCAGCAGCCATTGAGCTAGCTTCGCCGGATGACTTGAGCCCGCTGGCCACTCATACGCTGCCAGAACACCGGCGATGCGAGTCCTCTTTGTCGCTTCTTCGCCTGTGTAGCGTCGAACGTGGGAGACATCACCGCCGGCAGCCTTGAACGCCTCGTAGTTCCTCCTGTCATGTTCGGCAAACTCGGGTGACATGCAGCATTCAAAAGTCGTGGTGTAGTTAAAGTCGCAGGGGACGTTGTGCTCGCGAACAAACTGGTTCACCTTTTCAAGGACAACTCGCTCGTTGGCCAGAATCTTGACGGCCTGCTCCTTGCCGTGATGTTTGACATAAGTCTCGAAGCCCCGGAATGCATCTAGCAGGTACGTCAAGTGTTAGTGAATCCATGCTACCAGGCCTTAAAACGTCCAGAACCAAATCTCATGTACTTACCAGGCCTGACGTGACCAGCATTGCGAGAACTGGCACCACTAGCAGCCTCACGAGCCTCGAGAAGGACAATGTCCTTGCCGGGTACGCCGGACTGTATCAGCTCATAGGCGAGCAATCCTCCCGCAATGCCAGTGCCGATGACGACGTAGGGCGAAGTCGAGGGCACGGGCTGGTATCGATTCGACTCGAGGTGGCGGTAGGCTCGAGTAGTCTGTTGCCAGAAACTCAGACCAGGGTCCCTGATGGGTGGCCCACGCTTGCGAGATTCAGGGGTGTTGACACGAGCGGCGAGAATGCCCACATCAGATTCGGAGGCCATGTTTGCTAAGCGTAAAGAGTCAAGGACGGGGAAATCAGATAAACTAGCAGATATATGCATTTTAATGGTATGAGAAGAATGTCCAAGCTCATCTTTATAAGCATTCAACACAAATTTCTGTATCTGAAGGCGATGTGTCCTGGGAGACGAGGAGCAGGTCGTTTGTCCACATCGGCCGCTACGGCGTGGCGCCGACTGGCCAGGATGCCCCAGCTATGTACAGCACAGTACAGTATGTACGTAGCATTGCATTGTGCCACATCGGCGTCACGTCCGTAGCGGCCGATGTGGGCTTCTTTATCCCGTTTAGAAGGTTGTGTCATTATTTCATCCTGGGTTAGTACATAATCGGCCGCTTCAGGGAGACGCTGCTGTTGCGCCAGCTTGGTAGCTCTGCAACCAAGTACTATTACAAAAACTTCTTCACTGACATTGATGGGCCCAGGCTATTTTGCATTCGTTTAATTTCATTATCCAATCCGTTCGAGGTCGTATCCAATCCAGCCTCATTTCCTTTACCTCGTACGTTTTTTTCCCCAAAGAGACAGCGAGGGATTAACCCCCTTCAAGTCCCACTGTTCAGTCAAATTCATCATGAAAAGAACCATGTCGACGGCTCCCAAGACCTCATCTTCGGCGGCACCCCACAAGCAATCGACCCAGGCGTATGCACTGTCCCATAATCATCTGGAAGGCATATTGGTCTAAGGTGTCGTAGGTGCATAAGATGCAGAAGTCGAAAGACGAAATGCAGTGGAGAATCTCCTTGTCGGACTTGCCTCCTGGCGCGCAAGGAGTGCGTATATCTCGAAGTCCTGAAAAAGGTCAAAGTGTCGGAGCAGTGAGTTCCAATCCTTTCTTAGGTACTCAGATGACACGGTATTGAAGACGGTCAGGTACCTCTCCCATCTGCAAGCTCAGCTGGTCTCTCGAGAACGCAAGTAAGTATCCTTAGTTCCGCTGATCGTTGTTGACTCGTTGTTCAAGCCGGCCGGACTGAAACCACTATCGGGTCGACATCCAACCCAGTACCACCGCTCACCGGCACCGATGGCACACCAGAAGATATCCATAATCCTCTGGAGCAGGAGGTGGCGCAGCTAAGCATCAGTCCCTCGGGGCAACGCCGTACGTTCGATCCGAGTCTTGCTTCTATACAAATCATTAACGCACAGGCAGGCTATTTAGGGACTTCCTCTTCCATAAACCTTGGTCTAAGGTTTCATAACATGGTCAAAACATTCCAGTCCCAAGATGACGGTTTTGATCTCCAGATAGAGTGTCCAACCTACAGCGATGCAGCATGGCCGACTAGACGGCCGTCGGTATCTCGGCTTCCTCAACTCCCGCCCTACGAACACGCGAAGCAACTATACGCTGCTCAGCATGCCTACATTGGCACCATCTTCTCCTTTCTCGACCCTACCGTCTTTGGCGAGCACATGCATGAGATTTATTCCAAGCCCCTGGATCTCTCCGATCGACAAACCTGCTTGATCTACTGCCAAGTTCTTCTCATGTTTGCCTATGGGCAGATGTATTCGATCAATCAGTGGACGGGTAATGATGGTCCCCCTGGGTTTTCTTATTTTATGCAAGCGTTGGAATTACTGCCGGATATTCATGAAGAGGGGTCTGTACTTTTTGTTGAAGTCTTGTCGCTCGTGGGGTACTTTATGCAGAATCTAAACCGACGAGATGCCGCATTTTTATATGTAAGTCATTAAGTCCGAGCAAGAGTTGTCATGCTAACATGAAGACAGATTGGACTGGCTTCGCGGATGGCAATATCGCTCGGGCTACATCAAGAAGTCTCAGACCCAACACTAGATAAGACGGCGCGAGAGCATAGGCGACGACTCTGGTGGTCCGTCTATAGTATGGATAGGTAACTCTCTCTTGATGGTCTCTTCAAGTCCCAACGCTTAACTACCTACCTATTCAGGATCATCTGTGCCAAATCTGGTAACCCAATCACGATCGCCGACGGGGACATCGGTGTCCACTATCCTTCTCGAATGGCACGAAACACACGCCTATTTCCCATGACCGCAGCGAGACCTAACAAATGTTTTAGACTGGCATAGAACCTGAAATCTCCTCCGTCGCGATCCTATATCACTATACTAAGCTTTCCCGAATTCTCGGCAACATCATAGAGAGTCCGTCATGTTCCCCTTCTGTTCCCTCCACTCTCACCTTTCCGGCTAACAGAAATCCTACCCAGACGTCTACCGCAAGTCGCGCAAAATCGGCTCCAATCTCGTCGAATCAGTGCAAACAATCATGGGTGACTTGAACCTATGGCTACGCAACCTGCCCCCTCAGCTCCGGCCCGACTTCAACAAACCGGACAAGGACATCTCGCGGGAATCCGTCAGCATGTTCTTACACTACTACCAATGCATCAACATGACCGCACGACCCCTCCTCTTTCACGTTGTGCAAAAGCGCCTGCAGGACTTTGGCCGCAATGGCACAGCGACGGCCGATTGGCGCGAGGGGCTCTCGCAAACTACCATCGTCGTCATCGAGGCGTGTATTTCCGCCGCATGCGCTTCGACCACCATCTTAGCCGCGGCCGCAGAACGGAATCTTGTCGGTTAGTTCTCTCCGGCTTAACATTGACTTCCCTCCGCGGCTGATGCGGCCCGTCTGATTAGCAACCTATGGCTTTATGGACGGCGATGACGCCTTCTCCGCAGCGTTAATCTTGGTCATGGTCGACATTGCCTTTCCTCCCACGCCCCGTGAACATGAAGCCATGAAGCAAGCGCTAGAAATACTACGTGGCATGGCAGATCGCGGCAATGGCCATATCGGCGCTCGCAGACAGTCACTTCTCAACCTCCAGACCATGATCAACAAAGTGCCGTCCGCCAGCCCAGCCACGCCTACAGTAACATCAGCGTTCGAAGCAGGCTTCGATCCAGTCCTGTCAGACCCGGGAGATGGTTTGACTGGTTGGAGTGATGGTGGTGAAGCGAGCACTGGAATCGGTAGTATCGGGGATGCTGAAGGGAGTGGGAGTGGCGTCGCAGGGATATTCCCTTCGTTAGATCCAAGCCCAACGTTTAATCTCCCGTTCTCGGACCTAGGCACTACATTGGAGGATATGAGTCTATGGGAAGAAGTATACGGGAACATGAATGTGGGCATGGATTTCGATTGGGACGAGGCCGCGAGGATTGCCAGTGGGTATAGTGAAGAGGGGCGAGATTTTTAAAGGGGGTTGTGGCTTGGGCATTCTTTAGGAGCCGGCTCTACAAGGAATCAAAGTGCTAGTTACTCTAGCGTATTACCATGACCAATACTTTTTACTTGCGTGCATTGTGATATTGAATTAGCTGTGCCGTTTCGTGTGCCTCAGCATCGGTAGCGCTTCCCGATCTCTCTTATCCTACCCACGCCAAGGCTATTGATCTCGGATCATCGCCACCAAGACTATCGGCATTACTATTTGTAGGACGCCAATCGGGACGAAATCCCGATCAAAAGAGGATCGGTTCTTCTAGGACCCGCAGATGAAATCCCAACCCTATCCTGTCGGCTTAGCTTTAAGACTATATCTCGTCAAGAGAGGGGACATGTCCACGAGCTGGTATGAACCATCGAGTCTCTGCGGTTGGTAAGGTGGGAAATGGCAATTCTCTCTTGTTTCTCGCACGGAGGCTAGCAGTTAAATACCTATGTAGATGGGCAGTCTATGAGTCTTCGACTCCTGCAGGCTGCAGGTGGCCGAAAGGCTTAAAAAAGGCCACTGTATTAGCATTGGGATATGATGCTATGATGTGTTGGAAATGTGTTCTTTATTATAGTTGAAGTCGGGATAACCGATGATGAAGATCGAACCATCGAGTCTGCCTTTCCCTTCTCTGTTAATCATCCAGGGGAATCTTTACTTGGCATATCGCATACCATGGCAACTCAAAACGGAGAACGTTCCAATCCAACCCCTAGCTACATTGCCTCGGAAGGCTCTGTCCTGTATGCCAACCGCGTCTTGTACACCCGCATCTCAGAGACATCAACACGTAAGATTGTCCAAGACTTCATAGTCCCAATCAGGAGCGGAAAAGCCTGGTGTGTTCCCGCCGGACACATCTGCCGCATCAGCACGCCCGAAGGTCCTCAGGTCGGCGATTTAAACATCTGGAATCTGCGGAACCCGAGGGAGAAGTTCTGGGCAAGCAGGACGAAGCAGTTGCATGCCGCTCACGTGTCTACTTACGACAGGCTATGGAGTTGTTTACCTTTTTTGCGGCCCATGGTCACAATTGTAGGTGACTCTTTAGGCGGGGACAAGTATGGGACTGATGCCGTGGGGGGGAGGGTGCATGATTTATTGGGCACCAGGTGTGATCCTTACGGTCAGTTGTTGAGTCCAGGAATATCACGAACTTGAGTGTTGAGATGAATTTGATACTAATGGCCAGTTAGTGAACAAGATGCTGACCGGTCATGACTTTGATTATCATTGCCATTCGAACCTTACAAGGGCGATCATGCCTTGGGGATTAACTGAATATGACGTTCATGACGTGATCAATCTTTTTCAGGTCACTGGATTAAACAGGGATGACAAGTACTTCATGTAAGGTTGCTCTATTGAGCGTTGTTCCCATGTCTATAAAACTGACGGCAGTTGATAGGCGGCCATGCCCAGCAAAGCCTGGAGACTACATTGAGTTCTTTGCTGAGATAGATGTCCTCATGGCTCTATCCACATGCCCTGGTGGTGATCTATCAGCTTGGTCCTTTGGCGGTGGCGCGGACGACATGCTGGCTACGTGTCGTCCGCTCAGGGTGGAAGTCTGGGAGATCACAGATCAGACGGTATTGAAGGATTGGGAACCTTCTGAGCCGCCGGCATACAAAGGGCTCCATGGGATTGACTTGTCTTAATTTTAGAAGTTTTACGAGGATGCCAGAAGTCCCTTCGCGTCAAGGTTGGCGCGCAAATGCAGCTGCAGCCGCGGGCTTTAGTGAAATCATCCTTATACTAAAGGAGCGGGAGGGGGATATTCAGCCGCCGTTTTATTTACTAAAGTTATCTCTCAGCATTACAGGCCTCCAATTGACATCATGTTTTGTGTCACTGGAGGGAAAGTTGAAACACCCGTGCTCGTTAAACAACTCATCGGAAATTGCGGAATAATCAGCATCATCACCGCATCTGCCCCCTCACGTAGTCTTCTGGTTGGATGACTGTTCTGACAGGAGTATTAGCGCCGAAAACAACCGAGTCTGAGTTGACGAAGCCATTGTGTCTCTCCAGAACTTCGAGAATGGTTGATTGTGGTAGATTCACGCCTCACATGCGATCCCGCGTGACTTCAAAGACAAAAGAGAACAGCACAAGTAACACACAGAGATTCAAGTCATTCACACGGATAGTCCTCCCTTCCAACAAATACACGGATGTATTTAAGACGCAGTAGCAAAGTTATTGGCCCTAGATACCTCTCTATGATTGAGGATTCATTCACAGAATATTTTTCGGTCCAAAGGCACCGGTCTGTAAGGATACCACATGACCTAGACGGGCCCTTGAGTAGTAGTAGTACCAAACTTGCCCATGCCATTACTGTCCTTCTGCAAGAATTCGGCAGGGCTCTGGTGATTGTCCACATAGCCAACACCGCCGATGGCCTTGTCTAATGAGAGTGTCAGTTCAGCCATCGTTATGGGTACCTTGTGAGGGTAGGCTCTTACAGTAGCCGGCCAGCCTGAGGATGTCATCAGGCAGTTTACGGGCAACCTCGATAGGCGTAGAGAGGACCTCGTACTGATCCTGGCGAAAGTAATCTCGCTGACTGTGAAAAGAATGAAAATTCAGCAACGTCCATGGCAATGAGGCAGGTCAAACGCTTACCCAAAGACAGCGAACAAGGTCCGCAGAGCGTCAGGATCGGTCTTTTCGCACTTGTTTTCTCCAGCACCGTGGTAGGTGGCTGTGCAAAGAGTGAATAAGCGGCAAGCGTACAAATTTCAAGCCAGGAAGGACTCACAGCCGAGAGTGAAGAGTGCCGATCCAGCTTCCATCTCTGCGTACGTGCACTCCTCGACCTTGGGCGCGCGGTCAGGACCCCAGAGGTGACTTCCGGGGATGACGGCAGTGGCCTGAAGCCAGCCAAGAGTGGTCAGTCAGTGTCTCGGTTCATGACAACCATTGGATCGAACTTACACCATTCTTGTAGGTGCACTTGGATCCTGCAATCAAACAGCCGACCATGGGAGTAAAGAGGGGGTCGTTGGCATCGTGGCGGGTCTGGTAGTTGACGTCGTCCTGCATGTTCAGCATTACTGGGGCGTGCTCTTGGTTCTCTTTCAAGTCATCGAATAGCTTACTCTATGCAGCGGCTGAGACTCGGCTCCTGGCACAAGACGAATCGCCACGGTTGATGAAAGTATGTATCCGCTCTTTTTGCGGTCCAGATGGTCGCCTGTGTACGCCTGAAACTCTCCACTAACACTCTATTTTAGCTTCATCGCTTGACTTGACGGATCTGAGTCAGTATACTTTAGGAAGCGCGCCATGATGCCTTGCCAGACGGGGAGGCGCATGATCTTGACAATCTGGTCCGGCGTCTTGGACAAGAGACCCTGTGACATACGTTAGATTAAGCAATAAACGTGACGGAACCGTTAAGCCACACGCACGTAGACACACTGCGAGCCCTCCGGGAAGAAGTCGGCGCCGAACTCCCCGTGGGTTGATTTAGAGTTGTATAGCTTGCGGCCTGAGAAGAATGGCTCGACTGTTGAATACATGAGCTGCTGTGTGCATAGAGGCTACTTATCGACTCTATCACTCACTGGCATCCATAGACTCCTTCAAAAAGTCCGGGCTCTAGAAAGTTAGAGACGATAACCCCGCCATCTCGGACGATGATGTCCAAGATCTTGTCAAGAGGCTCAGAGGCGGCTATGGTGACGAGTGAGGGAGCCATTGCTGGGTCTTGGGTCGAGTTTGAATAATAGATGACAGGAGGTAGGAGCAGGAGGGAATGTGCTGATACTCAGGGGTCATCAATGTCAGTCAGTCATATAAGAGTCAAGTAGGTATTATAAATTCACCCTGATCGGGCGTTGTGTCCGGTGCCATCTATTTTGATCGGGAGCAGCTGCCGATCAGATTGGGTTTGATCGGGAGTCACATCTGATACGGTCTCTTCTGATTGGGATGGCTTCCGAGGCGATCGGTTTTGATCGGCCGCGGCGTCAAGGGCTAGTTTACATAAGACTTGGTCTGAGGCGCGGACCTTTTTATTCTATTCGATGAACAAAAGGCAAAGCTATATGGTCGATTTCAAAGATAAGCTGCTTTCGTCCCTCATCCTTGTTCATCACGATATCACAATGGATCGTCCCGTCAGTTCTCGCAATGGCGCCAAAGAATTTGATAAAAGCGAGGTTGGAGAATTAACCACAGTGAACTCACTAGGGATTGGGCAAGTGACCATGGTGAGTTTGGCTCCTTCGTTTCTACGTGTTGATTAAAGCTGATTTTGTATTTTCATGGCATAGGCGACTGAGATTCTACAGTCTTCGGGCACTGAATCCAAGCCAGATCGGACAGACCTCGACACGGAAATCATGCAGGCGGTGAACCATCGCCGATTAAACCCCAGGCAGATTCAATTATTTGCCATTGCCGGGTCCATCGGAAAGTGCGTTTTTGAAACAATCGGATATTGCTAATCGTGATGCTAACGACCCCTTTTCACCACAGCACTCTCTTCGTAGCTATTGGTAACGGTGTTCTGTCCGGGCCTCTCTGCCTTTTTGATTGCCTTCATCTTCTGGGCCAGCGTCATTTGGTCTATCGCTCAGTGCCGTAAGTTGAAAGTCCTCTGCAGCTAGCTTTCATTCACATGTTGACCTTCACATATAGAGACCGAGATAATCACCCTATTCCCTGTAGATGGAGCCCCTCTTCGTCTAGCTGGCCGTATGGTTGATCCAGCTCTCGGTGTAGCCGCCGGCTGGAATTACTTCGTGCGTAGAGATTTCGGCGCAGATTGTACAGTTTCTGGCTAACAATCGACAGTTCATAATGACATCTTACGTCGTCTTCGAAGCTACGGTTATCAACACAGTCGTCGAGTACTGGGGCTATGATAAATCCCCTGCTATCCTCATCTCTGGTAGATTATTCTACATCCAGAAGGCTGATCAGCATTTAACTGGTTTGCAGTCTCATTATTCTTCTTCTTCGCCATCAACGTCTATCGGGCAGATCTCTTCGGAGAAGTTGAGTGTAAGCAAGATTTGGACACTGCTATTGGAGCTCCACTGACTCTTGGCTCTTTCTAGTTTGGATAGCATTGGGCAAAGTCATGCTTGTCATCGGCCTCATGTTCTACACCTTGGTTACCATGCTGGGAGGTAATCCGCTGCATGATCGCTTTGGCTTCCGATACTGGAAAGACCCTGGCGTATGGGCCGGGGCCAACGGAACCACACGCCTACAGTCCTTTGTCAACGCTGTCAACGTCGCCGGCTATTGCATGGGGGGACCTGAGTATATTTCAATGATCGCTGGAGAGTCCAAAGATCCTCGGCGAACCATACCTCGAGCGTTCAACACCATCGTCACGCGGCTTGTTGTCTTCTTCATAGGCGGCGCCCTCTGTGTCGGCATCCTCGTCCCATACAACGATGAAACTCTCACTGGCGGTTCTGCTAAAACATACACTGGCGCATCTCCGTACGTCATCTCCATGGAACGTCTGCAGATTCCGGTCCTGCCATCGATCCTTACTGCTGCTCTCATCACTTCCATGATATCGGCCGGCAATTGTTTCACATTCAGCGCCTCGCGAAGCTTGCATGCTTTGGCTCTGGAGGGGCAAGCACCAAGTTTCTGCGTCGGTTGAATAAGAAGGGTGTCCCGTACATGGCCGTCATTGTCGTCATTCTACTATCCTGCCTGGCCTATCTGGCTCTGGGCTCCAGCAGTGCTCAGGTACTCAATTGGATTCTGAACTTCGGCACTGCTGGCGCCATGTTCAACTGGTGCATCATGGCCATAACATGGATCCGCTTCGACGCCGCTATCAAGGCGCAGGGAATCGACAGGAAGGCGCTTCTCCACTCCCAATCGCGATTCCAGCCCTTTGCAGGCTACTGGGCTTTCTTCTGGGCTTTTCTCTTCCTCTGGCTGCAGGGGTACGCCGTATTCCTCAAGGGCAACTGGAAAGTCTCTACCTTCATCTTTAACTATGGAATCATTGCTTTTGCCGCCGCTGTCGGTCTCGGCTGGAAGATCATCAAACGCACGCCATTTCATCGCAGTGAGGACGTTGATCTCGTATCGGGTCTCCAGTTCTTCGATGCCCTTACCGAACACTACCGACAGGAGCGTGAGGGTGCACCAGTGACGGTTAAGGATAAGCTCCTGGCCAAACTTTTTTAAGGGTACTTGGTAATATGGGATGGATGAAGCCTGAGTCTTCACTCAGATTTGAGCGGTCGTCGATCATCACCATAGCATCTAGTGCACTCACCAGTTCATATCAGGCGACTTCATTGTTTGATAGCTTCTTCCCTATAAAGTTACGCCCGAGTTGGGTTATTCGAGATCGATGTACGAGCTTTTTAATGAAGTAGTAGGGAAACCAGAACCCTAAGGTCGCCCAGATATGTAATGGCTATGATGATAGCAAGGACTCAGTTCCCACAGACTTCGCTGGTTCCCTTCTTCTGCTAACTACCTTTGTAATTTGGCCGTTGTGTGGAACAGACTGGCAGCTTGTCCACTCTAGACTAGCTGACTTGGAAACACTCGCGCAGCACAGTATCATTCCATGAACCTCTCAGGGTCATCTTTGCAACCTCTGGTGCGTCGATGAAGATGCAAGCCAGGACCCGGCTGCGAGCATCCATAAATGACGGTATTATCGGGTTTTACATAGTTTAGTATGTACTAAAGGAAATATATGCTGGGCAGTATATTCTTACTAGTTAGTGTCACTCCTGGAATACTTTTGTGTGTCTGGCCACGGTAAGGAATGAAATGTCTAGGGAGCCCTGGTACAAGAAGTTCCGTAAAGTCATTGCTGTAATGCCTCGCGGGGTTTGGCTGGCGGTTACTGGCACCCGTGGCCTTAGATGCTGTGACGCCCGCCACCACTGAACGAGCTTCGCCGGGTGACTCGACCCCAGGAGCCACTGGTATGCAGCTGGCACGTCCGTGATCCCTGTCTTGTTGGCCGCCTCCTCGCCATCGTGGTAGGTACTCGACGTGCGAGAGATCACCGCCGGCTGCGTGGAACCCCTCTAAGTTCTTCCTTTCGTGCTGGACATGGGCGACTAATAGGCGCCGCATCGGCGGACGCTACGGCGATGCCACCGACGTCTGGTCCCCTGCAACAAAGTGGGACTGCGGAGAGCACGAACGAATAGAAAGGAGTGGCAAGGATAGAGAGGAGCCACATCGGCCGCTACGGTCTTGAGGCCGGTTCTAGCAGATTTGCTCCTTGGAGTCCATACATAATTTTGAGGGGCTGATAATACATAACAAGGGTTCAATGCTGCATGATACGGAATTAGCTTTGCTGAATCGTAGGTACCGTAACCGGTTGGCTTGATTAGGTCTGAATAACCGAGCATGATATCTGAACAAGCCTAACTCATGCGCTCGGTCGATACTGACCCTCGTCTACACCCACAGACGGGTCTTGGCCCTCAATCCCGAGGGATCTAGACGGACAGGCATCTTACCCCAGATTCCCCAGATAACACCTCATATCTCATCTACTCAGGCTAGATCCATGATAAAAAGAAACGACTCGACTCGACATCCCCCCCAACAATTACCTTGACGGTACGCCTCCAGCCTCTTCCTCCAAATCGAGCTATCAAAACCTGCGTCGTACACTTTTTGACGCAACGCCCAACATTTGCTTGGTTCCTTTGGCAAATCTCAAGAAACAATGCTCGGCTTTAGTCGTTTCAAAGTCCCCTCGGCATTGGCACCTGCCGGGTCGAAGCAGGAGAGGAGCCTTGTGAGGAGACTGGATATGTTCCTCTTGACTTTTTGGATGCTTTGCCCAGAGTGAGTGGAATTCGACGTGCTGTGTTCATTTGGTTCACATCGCTGACGTTTGTAGTAATCAAGTATGCAGACTCTATGGGTCTTGATGGAAGCTGGCTAATGAGTTCAGATCCTTGGATCAGTCGAATATCCAGAACGCCTATGTCTCGGGCATGAAAGAGGACTTGCATCTCTGGGGCAATGAGCTAAATTAGTATGCGCGACACACCTCTCTCACAGCTTTTATGACGTTAACATATTCTTTCCAGCTTCACAACCTACTTCAACATAGCTTATTGCGTCATGCTCATCCCGTCTCAGATCATCATCACCTACGTCCGACCCAGCCTTTGGCTGCCCTCCCTCGAAGTTGTCTGGGGCGTCATTACGGGATTGTTCGCCATCACCAAGAATGCGAAGCAGGTTTACATCCTCCGTGTCTTCCTGGGACTCTGCGAGAGCACGGCGTACCCTGGAATGATCACGCTGTTCAGTACGCATGCTCCCGTGTTGAGTATGATATCGTTTGACTAATAATTGCAGTGTCGTGGTATACCCCTCTTGAAATGGCAAAGAGAATTGGCTTCTACCACTCTTGTCAAGCAATTGGACAAATCATCTCTGGCGCGATGCAAGCAGCCATCGTAAGGTCGCTGGAAGGACGACACGGCCTGTCAGGTTGGAGGCATGATACCACACTTAATTCGAGAGGACGGAACTGACTTGGGAGAATAGATGGCTGTTTGTTGTCAACGCAATCATCACTGTGCTTCAAGGCGCCGCAGGTTACTTCATGATCCCCGACTACCCCAACAACCCGAATCCCCGCGCAATCTGGTTCAAGCGAACTCATGCAGAGCTTGCTATGCATCGACTTGATAGAGAAGGCCGCGTCGACATAAAGCCAATCACTTGGGCCGCTGCCAAGTACCTACATCCCCCGCCTGATTCTTACCGATCCGGTCGCTGACTCTTGACAGACGCACGTTTACCAACTGGTTGGTCTACGTTATCACCGTCATGTACATTGCCATGGTTGTTGGAACATTGGGCTACAACTACTTCAACTTGTTCTTGAAAGCTCTGACGAACAGTGACGGAACGCGGAGATGGTCCATTGAGGAGGTCAACCTCATCCCGATCGGCGGTAGTGTCATCACGGTTGTTTTCGGTCAGTGTGGCGATCAATCCGTCGCTAGCCTTTGCTAACTAGCTTGTAGTATGGATCTGGGCCTTCTTGTCTGATATCCTGAAAACGAGATGGGCTCTGATTGTCGCTCAAGGTACCCAGCTGAAGAGTGTCTGCTATCATTAGATATGCTAATAAAATCATCTTAGCCGGTATTGCCGTCATTGTGGGAATTATCCTCACAATTTGGACAACAAACCCCACTGGAACACCGGTTTCGTCCGCATACGCTGGCTACTTTCTGTCCACCCTTTCTCTTGGTACTGCGCCACTTATATGGACGTGGCTTTCTGACCTGTAATTATCCTTGACTTGTCGTGGAAGTGTAGAAACTCTAACCAGACTGTGTCACAGTGCCCCTCAAGAACCCGAAGAGAGATCTCTTACCGTTGGTGTCGCCATCGCAGGTTACTACGCAGTTTCAGCGTGGAGTCAAGTTCTCGTCTGGCCTGCTAAGCAAGCCCCTTACTGTAAGCAACTTTGCCTGGTCGTCAGCGACTTTTCCCAATCCTTGCTCACATCGACACTTTCTAGACAAGCATGGCTGGCAGTCGTCCATTGGCCTTTGCAGCTTTGTCATCATGGTGGCCGTCACCTTGCGCGTCATTGAGCTGAAAGTCATCCGAGTAAGTTTGATACCACGGAGGGCTTCTGTGGAGCACCTGGCTAATATTTCCCTCCAGCCCAAGAGGAACAACGCCATTGAAGGCACCGAGGAAGGAGGGAATCGTGTCATTAAGGACGAGGAAGATCTCAAGGAGCCTTCCAAGGCAAATGTCGAGCGTGTCTGAATGGTCCGGTGCTAGTTGCACCACTAGATCAAGATAAGGCTACACCTAAACGAGGTTCACAGGTTCAGGTGTGTCTATCCAAACGATCTATGCGACTCTTTCCGAGGATAATACAGAGTAGCTAGATATATGTACTTTAGGAGATTAGCTCCCACCATAGTCAACGGACCAGAGTCTGGTCTATGTCTCTGCACTCACCCTCATATGTTTGTTCTCAGTAGTGCTATCTGCCCTGAAGACCCCTATAATGTCTTTCACGATTCTTTGTGGCTATTGCCATAGAAGTAAAAAAAAATTAGGTTACGGTCTTTCACGGTATTGGGTTTTGATACCGTCATGTATTGATAGCTGTGTTATTTTGTTGTTGTGGCTGATGGCTTTGACATCATTGCAGCCTACAATAATAATAATGTCTTTCATTGTTCTCTGCGCCAGCTTGGGGATGGCACATGACATCCAGAGCTCCATTGGAATGTTAATTCGTGATGTTTGGGAGGGATATCAAGCAGCTCCTTGCCAACCTTCACAGGACGCCCGAAACTCGCAATTAATATCGCAACTGCACTTCCAGTGACTCATGCTGTATAGCTAGGCATGGTGTCTCATGTCCTTAGTTTGTACACTCAGTAACAGCGAGAAGTTCGAATAGCTCAACTTGCGGAAATATATAGTGTTCCAGAGCGGCACAATGGTAAAAAGTGTAACTTGTGACGGCCAGATAAGTGATTTGTAAGCTTACGGAAGCTATCCGCACGGTACTCATCCCTCTCTATTGTTCTCAGTGCCCAAGCTACGTTGGTACATCCTGAGGCAGTTGCGAAGAGTCGCCGAGTAATAATCTATCAAGAGCCACAAACACGACCAATATCAATACCGATAATCTCTCCTCAGCAGGATGGATCCGCCGTCAAGTCCAGAGCCAGTGCTGGGGGCATTGAGAACTCCCGCGGTAACAAGGTCCTTTGCCAGCTTTGCAATCAACCCGTCACACCCTCGGGCGGCAATCACGTCAATCGTCACCGGAAGAAACTCGACATGGTTTGTAACGGAGCTAAAAACTGGAACTTGACCGAGGGGAAAGACGCTGTCGGGGGCCTCGGAAAAGATGGAGATGCCCGCATTCGAGAATCCGAATGGTAGTCCGGGCGGGCTGAGGTATTGGTTGCGGCTGCTGAAGCTGCCACTGCTGTCTATGTGAAGAAGGAATCCAGAGGAGCAGGTCAGACGATCATGATCCGCGGGGAGAATTCTTTTGTTGAACCAGTTCATAAAGACCGTCTTGTTGTGCACTGCCTCGTCGTAAATAGAGTCTGATTGCGAGTCTGCCCAGGTCCATCGGGCGAGAGGGACAGGGTTAATAAACGGACGACGCCCGTCATGAGCGGCTGATTTAGGACGTTAGCAAAGGGCAAACATGCGGTCTGACGAGTACCTACCAGCGTAGTCCCTATAGAACGGGTCACGAACAAGCTTGGCCTGATCCTTGGCGATGAGAGCGGCGTACGTGTAGTTGAAGAACTCGGTCAGTTTCTCGGTCTTCGCCGGCAGAGGACCGGATGTGGCCCACTCCGTTTCCAAGTCCAAGGTCGTAATCGAGGTATTCAGAAATTGTGCCAAATCTGAAACAAACTTTCGCTGCATCAGTGCCGCAGAATCGTTCTTGGTAGACAAACCCAATGCGTACAAGGTCCTGGGGTAACTGAAAGTCCTGTCTTCATACGAGGTGTAGTTATCTCCGTACAGTGCCGCATTAGCAGCATCCCAGATCTCCGGGTCGCGCGCCAGGAATCCAGCAGTATCCAACACCGGGCTCAGCGGCATGACATTATCGAGGCTAACGAGTCCACGTGTTGGGCGGTTACCAAAAAGGCCCTGGACTCCGGCAGGGCCACGAATAGAGCCACCAGTATCACTTCCGATGGCAAGATCAAGCCACTCATAAGATGCAACTGACGCACCTGCGCCGGCAGATGACGAGGATGTGTCCTGGTAGCCATCACCTCGAGGATTAAATGGTGCATGGTAGTCGACCCAATCTGCTGTTGCTGCCTCGCCATTCGCAAATTGCGACAACTTTTGCAAACCCACGATGATAGCACCAGCGTCGATCAGGCTCTGGATTGCTGTGGCTGTCTGGTTGGCTGGAGGATATAGGCCGTACCATGCTCGGTTGCCATTAGACCTCTTGACGCCGGCGAGTGCAAAGATGTCCTTGACTCCAACTCGGACACCTGCTAAAGGCTTCTCTTTGCTGGGAGTGAAGTACAGTCGAGAAGGGACGCCAATAGTAATCGAAGCTGAAGCCGGTATCTGGGCTGAAAGTGTCTGAAATCGCCCGTCTGGCCGCTGAAGGAGAGATTCCGTGAAGGCGCCGGCAAAGTCTTCATATAAGCGGAATGCCTGATGCAAAGTTCCTGTTGTCGTTCGAAGGAAGTATGGTCCTGATGGAATGTCGGCGTTCTGCAAAGTCAAGATGGTGGACGAGATATTGAGGCGATTCTCTGGTGAAATGTCTGACGTGTTGAATTCCCTGAGAAGAATGGTTTCAAGAAATCCAGGTTGCCACACATCATCTCGGGAGCTCCAGGTTGCAAACAGGTCATGTAAACTACTCTCTGAGAATGTCTGCGCAACAACCGTCACAGGGATAAAGTCTCCAAGATTCAGATCCTGCTTCAAATTGACGGGATCGCATGCTTGGCCTTGCGAGAAAGGAGAAATGAAGTAGGACACATCGTCCACCTGGACTGAAGTTCCAGTTGGTACAAGAGTGCCACAAGCACTGGCGGCCAGAGCTACCAAGAGCGCTGAAAGTCGAGCTACCATTGTGACAAAGGATCTTTACAAACTGCCGGTCCGTTCATGATGCGAAGTTGGGAATATGAGCCCCTTTATGGTAGTCTCTGGGGTTCCTCCTCACTTGGGGCGATGTGACCATCACTAGAGTCGTCCCTGTGTTTGGATTTATTGTGAACCATAACGTGTTCTTTTCCTATAAGCTACCTTTCCTATATGCTTAACTCCGTTAACGATCTAGCTTTTCCTAGATCTCTGCTACTAACTCCGGTCTAATTACTTTATTATATTAATAAGACTCCG
>NKCK01000370.1:0-22945 GCA_003946995.1 Fusarium oligoseptatum | reverse complement strand
TACGCTAGAGTCGGCCTTCTCTAGTCACGCTTCGGATGATGGATGCTTCGGTGAAAGATGATAACAAAACTAAAAACGCATGCACTCGACGACGCTAGGCTGTACCTAGGCTCGTGAGAGCCGGCTGTAGTGTTTAACTACAGCAATCCAACAACTCTCCTGAGCAAACAACAACGACGGCGTTGCCGAATAATGCGCAATCAGCTCATCGTACCCAGGCATTTAGAGTCTATGACAGTGAACTTTGAAAGCAGTTCATCGACACAGCCAGTTTGTTCAAAGACGGGAGATCTCTTAGATAAAGACATGGACATTCTGATCCAAGAGTTCCGCCGCTTGAGGCTATGATTTATCTGCTTAGGGGCTTTGATAGGTAAGATGTCGCTCGGCACGAGTGCATGACTCCCTAGCTGACGACTAGGCAGAAAGTTCCTCAGTAAACTAAGCAACGAATGTCTCTTTATGTCTTTTATCTGATGAGGATCTAAGAGCTAGTCTTTTGTAGTCAAGTCTACTACCAGAGCTCAGACTTCTATGTGTTTGATCCTTCGGATAGTCTCTATCCGGCTTGAATAACCCCTGTTCGTGTGATACTATTAAATAAGAGACCTGATCCTGACATCCTGCAAGAAGTGCACACTATGTCTGTTTCCCATTTGCATATAAACACGCCATCAGAAGCTAGGTCCGACGGTTCCCCGAACGAAGCACAAAATATCTCTTGTGTCTGTAGCGTTAGAATAAAAAGGAAAAGGGGGAGAGGGCCGTTGCAAGGAACAGAGCGGTCATAGTAGCCCCGAACATCTAAAGTGCTGGTATTCGTACGTGAATCGGAGTTGGTGTTCGCTTGCTTAAGCCACGACCTGTGTTGGCACACCGGCGGCCTCTTAAAAATAGAAGAGTGGCCGACCCGACACCTCGCCAAGATGAAGGCATACTATCTACCTCTAGGCAAAGCACTGCAGAGGAAGTGCATTGTCACGGAGCTAATTTTGAACCATAATTCTCCTTTGAGTTATTCGGCGCAGCTGAAGACGTTTCAGAGGCTCCCTGGATTAAGACTACAGTGTCCTCAGACTGGTCAATAAAAAGCGTACCAGCTCATCGTGCTCATTTCTTATTCGTGAGCGCAGAGAAGGCCGAGCTAGAGTGACGGTGTTCGGCGGCAGCTTAGTTAGTCACTGACTGGTGAGGCTGGCGCATACTTGTCCTATGACCTTGAGGGATCATGCTCTCCAACCACGGAAACGGCTGGGAGCAAGCGCCATTTACGAAAATCATGAATCATGCGTTTTTTTTTCTCTGGGTTTGACGCCCAGCTGTTGCTTGCCTTTCGAGAGGCTGTTGTGCTGTGACAGGCCAATCAATTCGAGATGCATGAAGCGCGTTCGCCTCCTCGGCGAACACCTTATGTAACTAACAGCTATTTCGCACCAACCAAGCATGCGAAAGAGGATAATGAAGTGCCTTGTTTTTCTACAAAGGAAAGTGGTTGAAGACCTGGTTTTGTGAGCCATCAAGCGCCCCATAATAGGAACTGTGCTTGAACAGTCAGAGGGCGAGGCACCACGCAACACCACGCAATGGAAAATTTTTTAATCGACCTGGTCCTTTATAACTTTCATTTCCTACCCACCGTAGTGCCTGGGTGATGGATGGTAACCTCTCTGTCAATAGCTGAAGACTTCATAATCTTTTACATGGTACGTACCGCAAGCAACTTTGGGTCTCGCTCTACTAAGAGTTTTTCAGATTAAGCATTGGTTGGAAGTCAATAACAATGTTAGACAAAAAACGATTCACAGCCTAATTGATGGATTGCTAAGCTAGGTAAAAGATAGGATCTTCTTGCTAGCGCTTCAGGAAACCATAATTCCTGCCGATGTTGTGTGTCTATACTGAAAACATAGCAAACGCGAATGGCGATAATCGTGTGTTACGAAGGAGGGTATGTCTCTCAAGGAGGGGGCTGGAAGGCAGAGGGTATTGGTTCTTATACTGGGCGGCGGCGGCGATGTCGTACGACGGCCCAGTGACTTCGACTGCTTGATCAACTGTGGTTCTTGTAGGCATCGTATTCAAAGACATGGTGTTGAGAGATTGCAGCTTGAGAAGATGAAATGGTGTAAGATTCTCTTCTTTCTCGTACGGAGGTTAGAGCAGTGAAAATACCCGTGGAAGGCTAGATCTTTCATGATAATGTAGCTAGGTATGACTCTTCTGCTGTTGCAGAAGTTTCAAAAGGCCGCCGCGTTAACATCGGGTCGTGATGCTATGATAGATTGAAGATTTGTTCTTTATTATAGTTGCAGCCCGGCCATCGATGGGTTAACTGAGCCCGAAGATCGTATAGCAAACGCGCCAATCAGATGGATCCGTTTATAGTCATTTTTGAGCAGATACACGGAATCTCATCCAGAGTCACCAAAACTTTGTGCTAAGTGGTGGAAGTCCGGTATGATTACTTCACGCATCCGCGCACCTGTACCGGACCATTGACCATGCTGCCTCGGCCTCACTGGCTGCGGACAGACTCACTGGGACTCGGTGTAGTTCGCGGCCTCCTTTCATTTGTCACGAAGTCTTAATCAAGAGAAATAAATGCATAGGACAATAGGGATGGTATGTTAACGCATCTACCCGAGAACTTCACCGATTGGCCAGCCGCTGAGTCCAAGCCTCAGGAGATGTTCTAATTCTATAGAGCCGTTCTCTCTCGTGCCGGGCTCTTCGGCGTCCCGCAAAATATCATCGATATAGCCTCCCGCTGCAGAAAGATGGAGGATGTGGGCAATGGCACTGTGGATTGCAAGCAGCCTAGGTGATGGAGTGTCAGTGGTTCGTTCTTCTGTGGGGTAAAGTGTTCGAGTAACAGGAACTTCATCGATAAAACCTGATTGGAGAGGAGTACAGTGTGGTGTGAGATTTATGTGTGGCTGCTGATCTACAGGCGTACAGAAGATTCGCAAATCGCCAAACAACATGTGCGGGTTGTGAGTAAGAGTTAGAGCGTTCCCTGGCCGGTCAATCTCAGTTCTCCCAATCAGGTAGGCCGCCCCGCAGTCGAACATTTTGAGAATCGATAATGGCGCCGCTTTAGAGGGATTGTGATAGAGAAGAGTCAGCAGTGGTTAAGGGCGGTGGGCGGTTCAAGCCAGAGTTCGTACCTGTTCCCGAGAAGAGTTGAGTCGAGTAACTGGGTGGGGGAGATATGTGCCACTTCAAGGTCTTTAAACTTAGAGATTGGTTCAAAATCAGGAACGGGCCCCGTTTTGGTCTTGAATTCATGAGTAGGAACTGAATCCGATAATTGGTACGTAAGATCTACTGGCAATCATGGCGGATAGTTTTGGGTAGAATATAACCCACTCCTTTCATGCTGCTATTCAGTTCTTTGTCTTGTACGGCACCTCTCGTCTATTTCGGTGCTTCCTTCACGCTTCCGCCCACCCTCAATAATTGCCGACAAAAGTGTGACCCCACGATGCAGACACCCCTCGGTTCGACATTGGCCTACAGGGGCCAACGCTTCCCAATCCTTCACAGCTCCGGAAGTTGATAGCACATCAGATATTCGATTCTTGAAGCTGCTGTATGGCGCGAAAGGGATCTTTTTGCGTCTGATAATAAGTCGGGCGCCCTCGTCGTAGTCCGGCTCCGCAAACTTTCGAAGAAACGGTGCTGGAATTTCGGCTTCGTAAAGATGAATAGCATCCCGGTCTGAGTTGCAAGTCAAGAGAAGTTTTGGCTTCATCGATTAGCTTTCTAGAATCTCAAGGCGCTTTGGATGAGCAACACAAACCACATAATTATGCGACTCTATAAGTGATTTCAACAAGGCGGTATTTAGGCTTGTAAGGTGTCTTTTTAGAAAGCGATCCTGCGCTTGTGCAATGGATATCAAGATGAGAGCCAAGTACGGGTCCTGAGACCAGTCCTTGGGCAAGATTTTGGCCAACTGTTTGTGGAATATTCTCTGAACAGGGCCGTTACTGTGACCGTCTGGTGGCTGACGAGGCTTAAGCACATTGTGGCGGCTCACGTCAATGTCAGCATAGTCGACATAGGCTAGTTGGGGAAGGCTGCTATCGCCGTAAGAGCTGGACTCGCATAGTTGAGAGAACAAGAGGCACTGGATGCGATGAGCACTGCGCCCTGCATAGTAGAAGTCAAGATGATCACTAGTTAGGCTAAAGTTAATTCTGTTCATAAAGTTTGAAAAATTGCCAGGATGCACTTACGCACTCTCTGTGAAAGCACTGCCTGTATACTGCAGCAGTGTGGCCAACGCATAGCGCTTCAGATGCCGATGGGTGCTCTTTGCGAGTTGCCGGACTTCAATTGGTTCAACCGAGTGCTCCTGGACATGAGGTGCGTCCGGGTCGTTCCCGTCATGCTCAATGCTGTCGCTTAGGCCAGGTGATGTCGGTGGGGTCACGTGGAACCTGATCGCGCCTATCGCGTCATTGTTGACGTCGGTAAAGTAGCAGTCCAGTAGTTGGAGATGACGCGGGGTCCAGAGCAAGGGGTTGAGGAACAATTTCTCTCGTGGATGAGCTTGAATCAGATTATTGATCGACTTGTGGTCAGAGTTCGGATTTTTATGGCCCATGGCCATGCTTGTGCTGCCTGAGCTGAGGCACGGCTTAGGTGGAACGTAGGACAGGAAACGCGACCCCAGCCGGCTCGTGAAGACTTTCGTCGGAAAATTATCGGTCCGCTTGTAAACTTTATTAATCCCCTCGCAGTCGTGGAATAAGTGGGGGGATTCCTCCTCTGCAAGTTACTTTCGCAACTATGGGTGATAGCTCGTACATTACATGCTTCACATCTGAGTCCGCCTTCAAGTCTCGATACGCGACTGAGAAAGGCAAACCATTCAGTGAGCTTCATCAGCTTGCCGCAAGTGAGTGGGATCGTCAACATCTCTTAGGCTGCCGCGTGATATGTCGACCCAGCCGGAATCTTCACCTTCCAATTTTGGCACAATTCTCGCTGCCTTCGAATCAACAATATCCGAAAGAAGTCAGAGATTTCATATGTGGGCCAAAGAACGGCTATGAGCTTTGCAGCGAGCATCGACTAGTCCGAGATTACGGCGTATCTCTTGGACAAACATTCTCAGCGCTTTCAGCTTTCCGTAACACCCATCAGGGCCACCACAACCGTGAAAAAGCCAATTTGTCAGACATTGAAGACAAAAGCGATGACTACGAAGTTGAAGGAAGATTCAAACGCCTCAGACGAAACACTCTTCAAGAGGACTATGTCAACTCTAGCCAGATTCAAGTCGGCTCCAGTAGCCCCATGGCGGAGGACGGCTCTCAAGGAGCATCCTCTGTCGGGTATGTCGATATGGCTTCACAAATACACTTTGCTCCGCCCGAGGACGAGACCATACGTCTCGCTGTCTGCGTCATTCGACATATCTTGTACTATGCGCCGCCTCAGGCATCCGTGGAATTGCCCATCGTGGTTGAGTTACGTGACGCGAAGATAAGGCTTGTTGCACATACACCACACCGAGCCCTCAAAATCACGGCAGCTGACGATGGAGGACTCTATCTTCGCCAAGAGGGCAGTGGCAGCGTATTAAAGAGCCGTGTGGCAATGCTAGAAGCTAAGAAGCGGTTTCAATCCATCGAAGAAGGCAGTCCAGTCATCTCAGACAGTTGCTTGGCTCAGATGACCTGTGAAGCGTTGGCAGCGAGATTAACAGATTACGTAGAAGGATCAAATGAGAAGTATAGTATGAAACCCCTCTTCTAAGATTTTCACAGTAACACAGATTGGCAGCATAATCCTTATCAACGCAACGCAGCACTTCATGTGCTTTCTTCAATTTGAGATCAGCGACCAATTCCTTCATGACTTTGAGTCGGCTGCGCCATCCGCTTTCATGTATGTCAACACCACCCAGTGGTTCGACCTCTCCTCGAGACGCGGCAGGGAAAGTGTGGTATCGAATCTTTGTCGTCTGATGATTTGGGCAAGAGAGTCCTAGATGATGGCGTGTATGAACCTGTTCAGTGAAATGGTAGTCTACTACTACTGTACAAAAGCGTGAAAGACTGGTGTGAATTACTGAGGTGGAAATCCGAGTTTATTAAATGATGTTTTGTATACACCATCTAACTGAAGTGGCCGGAGCCTTGTTTCCCAAAGTCATTTTTATTGTATGCTGGATCACCTAACGGTATTTTAGCAGAAGCACGAGCGATCAAGCCTCAACTTGTCCAATTGCTGGTTTCTGGCCATGAACGACGGTCCTGTGTTATGTCTCCTGTTAATACAACACTATCATAAAGGAGTCAAGGAGAACTAGGGAAAGCTTACACGGTGAGATAGGCATGGACCGTTGGATTAGTTATTTCCTTGCGCATATCCGACAGAAACAGCTGTGCATCCTCGTACTTCCACTACATCACCACGTTTCAGGTTCTATGTCTCACTATTGCACTAGGCGGAATAGGAACTTACCCCTAGCATCTCCGTAAGACCGCGGAGAGAAAACCCTTCAAGGCCTTGCAGCAGAAATTGACGGTTCCAGGCACCCCATTGCTTGAGCCGTTTATCTTTAGGCCAGGTTCCAATAGGAACCTTGATCTTACGGCCCGTGACATTGACGAAGCCTGCCTTCCTAGCAGATTCGACCATGTTATCATCCCAGAAAAAGGGCTTGCCAGTTAGGCTGCCCATCTTTGTAAATATGTCTATCCACGTGTATAGGGGCGAGTTAGACTTCAAGGTATCATCATCGGACTTAGCAGCACCCCCAAGTTCAACGCTCTCTATCCAGCCGCCAGGCTGAGTATGTCTATCGAGGATTAGGACTCTCTGTCAAAATCATTGTAGGAGTTGACGAACTTGAAGGTTTTCTCGAACAGCTCCGTCCAGTCGGGGATGCAGCCCAACATGGCTCGGATATGAACGAAATCAAAGTGGTCATTCGCGTAAGTCCACTCTTGGTTGATGTCATCAACCTCAAACCGGCAATTCGGTGGCACATAGTTGGGTTGGATAGGCGAAAGATCAACACCAAGAACGTCTGCAGATGGGTGCATATCGGCAAATTCACTGCGGCTATTAGAACCTCAATTAATACCAGAATAACATCTTCAACACTCACATGGCCCAAATTCCAGTGCCGCAGCCCAAGTCCAAGACCCTCTAGACCAGTATTCAGAAGGTAGCTTCATGCATTTTTAGGATAGAGGACTCACTTGTGGATTGTCGCCAATAGGAGCCTCGTAGAGCTCGTTATTCAGAATGATTCTGTAAACCTCGTGCCTGCCCAAACACATTAGCGAGCTAAGAGAAGTCATTTTGTTCAACTAACATGAGGTCCTCAGCTTCCTGTTGGCGATCATCGTTCGGGGCCCTAGATGTTTACGTGAGTAAACCGGTCGTAACACCGTGAAGAACCAGCCACATATCATCTCAAGAGTGCTCACCAATAAGACCCGTCCTGATAAGCGTGATACCGTCGTCCATTCTCCCACTTATAATTAAGAATGGAAGACCTCAGCGACTCAGTATCGGTGATTCTAGTCCTGCGACAGTCAAGTCATCAGCCCTCGTGAATCTTAATTATTGAGCTTAAACTTACGACAGAGAGTAAGAAGAGTCGGCGTCATCATCCTATTAGCCGGCAATGCGGTAGTGAATAAAGATGAGCCATAGAACGAGTGTAGGTTGACCTTACAATTTCGATGTGGCCACCCACTGCCTGAGCCTCGGTTACCCCAGCCAACGCGGCGGGCGACTGGTGGCTGGGCGGGGACCGCGAAGTCGGCGACTGGGACTGCCGTGACTTTGGAGAGGACATGACTGCTCAGACTGCTTCTTGTAGGATGCAATAGGAAATGAGCTAGGCTTTCTGTGAACGTTGTTGTGGTTAGAGGAAGAACTGAGTGGAGGGAAGAAAAGGAAATCGCAGACCACTTTATTTTCTCTTTGCTGAGGGGGTCTCCACAGTTTGACCCCTGTCGCGGGCGTATCAAAGATGCCCATCGTCTTTGCAATCGGCTGTTGGTCGGGTTACATTATGTGGCAATACCTGACTGATGGCGTTGCATCACTGGGGTTAAATAGTCTACTACTACTACGGCGATTAGGGAAACCCCGATTGGACTTCAGAAGCAGAAAGTTCACAAAAACAAGTCACTGTGCCGCAAATCTACTTGATTAGATCTTGCAACATCCGAAAACCTATTTTCTCCTTCACTTCTGCTCTCGTTGCGGTATTACCACTTCTCTAAGTTGTCAACCTTGTCGTCGCTGTGCCGTCCAGTGGCCCATTAGAATTTGGTGGCCAAAAACTAAACCACTTTTTGTTTTTGTGGTCGAAAATAAACTGTGTCTAAACTAGCAAGATTTTTGGTTGCGCTAAGCCTATTTAGTAATACAATCTCCATATTGAGGTTCACTGATATCTTTATCCAAACATCTTCGTCAAATTAAGTACTTGGTTTTGTTCTATCACTGTAGATACAAATCTTCTATCTAACATGTTTCCTGATATTCTATGGTAGCTATTCTAGGTTCAACCATGGATCAGCCACCCGGTGTAGAGCTCGGACGCAAGAAGCGAGGACAATTTCGCCAGTACGGCACTCGACAGGACAAAGCTAATGTGAACAATGAACAGAGGTGACCAAAACAATAGAAGGCAACCTTTACGGGAGGGGACAGACAGTACGCAAACCTTTACAACATAGGCCTTCATTTTGCCTTGCCCCCAATTCCTTGTCAAGTCGACGGCGGAAACCTGATCTAGTCTGGTGATGGACCTGAGAGTGTCAACATGATGTCGGAGGTCCATAGTCACGTTCTGGAGCTCAACAATCTAGATATCTCGTATCTCCCTCCTCCGGTTACACCTCCCCTGCAACCGATTATACCAGAAGAGACTTTCCTGGACGATGACGAAGCTTTTTTGGAAGTACCATTGCCACCGTTGCCACTCTTGGAAGCTGATACGGAGCGCGCGGCTTCGATAGCTATAGCCGATGCTGCAGAAACCCCATTATCCACCGATACAGCCTGCTATTTATAGAGATCAACTTTCTTAGACTGGAAAGCATACTCTCGCCCCTGTCCCTTTTCCCTGTCACTCCCCGACGCTGCTACTCGCTGCCGTGCCGCCCTCCCCCGATCCGATCCCGATCCACGGGGCTCTACTGCCCCTAACTTACATGCACGGAGCAAATCGCCATAAGCCAGCCAGCCCAGAGATCCCCAACCCCAGGAAGTGAGAAACGCGATGGAAGAAGACGGAGAGCGATGCCAATAAAGGCCCTTGATTAGTGTTGAAGCAAGCAAAGGTGTGTTCCGATGTGATAGTTTTTATTCTTGGTGTTGTGGAGCGACCCGTGCTTAGATCAGAGCGATGCAATGACCGGGATGATCTATATCGGAACCCTTGGTGGCCAGAAATAAACACTGGCTTGCTAGCCTTGGGTTGGGACTAACACACCAAAGGTCTCGCACGATAGAATCATCCAAGCTTCTGAACGGCGACAACGGACTAGAGAGCAACAAGCATTGCGTAAGTGCAAGCCACGACACAGACCGCGGAGATCCAACACGTGATACATGGGCGGCACGAGATTGAAGTTGAAGATGCAGATTCATCGCCTAACCAGGCCATTCGATTCTCTATTTGTCGTCTTGTTAAGCTATATGAAGCACATACTGCTTATACCACGGCCAAAACACCTCTATCGACCATCTCCTCAGCCGATTCAGCCCTGCCATGATCTGCAGCACACCAAGCGATGTCATGGTCGAGCCAAACGAAGCGCTTGCCCAAAGCTCCTATCCCAGCATCAGTATATATCATGAACAATGGCCGTCACAGCGAGCCACTCACTGTCTCTTCATTCCTTCTCGTCGTCGCCACAAACTTCCACTCGTGTCCCTGCACAATAATGCCTGGAAGGAAGGGCAACCTGCTGATGGCATCGCCCGCTTGGCTCGCCAGCATGGTCCGCTGCGCAGCTTGCCAAGAGCACAGCTGCAAGTCAGCCTTCTTCAGGTCTCCACCGTACTTCTTAGTTTCGACGCTGAGGCATATAGGAAAGCTGCGCAGGGGGTCGAACGCCGTGTGGTTGATAGAGTTTTCTACAGCGCTGTCCTGGAGCTGTTGGACGGCTGCATCGGCGCCTGTGTCGAGATCTAGAGCGGGATTGATGTGCAAGACATAGTCCACCTTTGTCGAAGGAAGCGGGAACTTGTGGAAGCGTGCTATGACGGATGCATTCATGCTGAGCAGGGTTAGCAGTAGAAGCCATGAGGAGAAAAAGAAACGCACCAAGGAGAGTACTCTATCAGCGAATCACCTGACCAACTCTTGTTGAAAACGGCGTGAAGGAGAGGAGTATGCACCAAATGGTTCCACCCCGTCTCGTCAAATCCCAACGTCTGACATCGGCCTGCTTGGTCTACGATGCTTTCAGCAGCGGACAAGAGACCTGATGCTGATGCCGGGTCCTGAGGCTCTGGATTAGAGTCATCCGGTGGAATGTATGCAGATGGACGGAGCCGCTGTAATGATCTATCACGGTGTGATCGCTTCTCAACTTCTGGCTGGATAAACCACTTAGCATTTGATAGGATGTGGTACGCAGAGATACTACCCACCTATAGACAAGCCGGGATAAAACGATAGCACATTCCGATGTCATCAATATCCCTCAGCAAGGCCAACAAGGCCGGCGGCATATCACGCTGGTTCGGATTTAGCGTCCGAGACGTCAGACTATGAGTTCCGATGCCCTGGATGGGAAAGTTCTTAACGGGCGACGAGCGGCCAGACCGCTGGCTGCTCTGTGAGGAAAGATCCGGGATGGAGCCGGCGTTGGAGGCGATCTTAGTTGGCCGGGGGGGGTCGTCGTCGATGGTTGCTATATCGCCGGCTTTGCGCTTTCCTGGCGTCTCTGGTGTCATCCTTCTGGTGACCGATGCTCGAATGAACGGTTTTGTATCGTCTGCAGAGCTAGCAGTCGACCTAACAGGAGACGGGAGGTGATTGCTAGGGTTATGGATCTTTCGCTTCTTGGCTGGCCGCTGGCCCTCGTCGATGGGGGATTGATCGTGGGACTGAGAAAGATCCTCCAGCCACCGGTTGACTCTTGTGAATAATTCAGAGGCCATTTGCAGCGTGCCCTTTGCGATGCCTGATTCGCTAGTGCTGCCGATTTATTTGGCGATGTTAATGTTGTGTTGTTGGTTGGGAGCGGTTGGTTGGCCGAGAAACTCGGGAGGAACCTCAGTCTATTGTTATTACGTGCCAGGCGCTATTTGGTCTGTGCCTCTGAGCCAGTGTGTCACGTGGTGCGCTTCTTATCGCCCTTCGCTTATCCGAGGACCAGGGACAATCGGGTCTGACTTTGCTGTTGAGGTAATCTCCACGTGACGGCTAGGTGCGGTTCTGCTCCGTCCTCCAATTTCACACTGTGGAGCCCGCTTCAATTGACAGAGGGGCCACTTTGAGCAAGGATGAAGCTATTCGCAACTTGCTTTATTTTACCCACAATTTCGCTCCATGCGACAGCCTACTCAGATGTTAACGACCGAAATGTGGTCTGTCTCTAGCCTACATCTTTGAGTAGGAGATTGAGCGTAATAACCAGTATGTTTTTTTACCTTCTGATTAGGGTTTACTGCCTGCGCGTGCTGATGGTGTCGTTCTTTACTTCTGTATCACGCTATGATGTCTCCGTGTCTGGAACAGAACGACGTTCCAAAAAGCTGTGGTCTACCTCTCTTAAAGAGGGAAACTCGCAGTAGATTAGCTTCATCCGGTTCAAACACGGGATGCGCTCTGGATCAGGTCAGCTAACTCACTACCGTCAAATTCTATAGGGATGCCAATGACGACACAACATTGAACTTCCTCCTAAAGTGGGAAACCCTTTACCAATATGTCATCGCCGGAGACTACAATGTCTGCTATAGCATGTGGCAGAGGGCCGACCTCACCTTCCTTAACCCGCATGGCGTCCCAGTAAACCCCCGGCCATACCCTATAGGGCGAGTCAACAATAGAGGACCATCTCTAAATAATCTCATACTGCTGCACCCTGAGTATTACTCTCCTTGCGTGCGCTAGGGTGCCTGCGATTTAGATACGTAAGAAAGTGTGCGATCTGGAATGCCTTCTCGAAGTCAGTATTAAAGAAGCGCGCTTAATCGACCCCTCACGACCAGACAATATTCTAGCGCTCAATAAAAGGGCAGCGGGACTTATATCCCTCTTTTAGACAGCTCCTATCGCCTCGTATAAAGCCATAAAGACATGCCCCCCCTAGGCGCCCCGGTGGATACTAGAATGTGTAGAGGCGTACTCTTTCTACATAGCGGCCTGGTGAGCTTTCACTCGTAATGAGATAAAATCAGCCACGACTTAATTACAAAAGACCATGAGGAAGACCAAGAGAGACTTCTTGAGGAAGCAGACCAGTGAACTCTCGAGGCCAAAGGATATCTTGTGAATCACAAGATGGACAAAAGGGTCAAGCTGGTTTTGCCCCCGCTACTTGAATTCGATCAAGTCTATGAGATATAGCTACAGAGGACAGAAGCACTACGATAAGCCACCCTAGAGCAACGAAATGCTGTAGATAATGTATCGAACCCCCTGGAAGGGGTATATGAAGAAATGATCCTATTTGACCCCACAGTCCGAGGAACCAGAAGATGTAATGACCAGTACGGGAAATACCTCTTCAGGGGCCGGTAATATCACAGTTGGCTTTCAAAGTCGACTGGCTAGTCGTTGGAGAGCTGCTTAGATAACTATACGAGCAGTGCCTCTTGCTACTTTTGTGCCCGAAATACTCAGTTGAACAATCATAGAAAAAGATTTGTGGTAGAGGATCCAAGACCTATAGATAGACAGCCGACTTCCCATTGCGAGAAATATAAAGGCATTGCGAGGACACCCTAGAAAATACTTCATATTAAGCACGATTTCATCCAGCACTAGCGCAACAGTTGAGTCAACTTCTCAACAAATAATCACTTTAAATCTCTTCGAGCATATTCTGAAATTGTCACGGGTCACGATGGGAATAACCTCACAGCAGCTAAGGCCAGACCGAAGTCCGGCCGGGCACGGAAGCTAACTGTGAGCAAGTGGCGAACTTGCCGGAAGGTACGGCATCACATGGAACGGCGATGAAGGGAACAGGCCTTAAGACTGCTAGCTAGGGCCCTTCAGAGGAAGGGCAGGCATCAATGAAATATATCGCTACGACCTATCTATGACCTTGCTACGGCTCTCTCACTCCTCTATTGGTGATCCCTTCAGATCCTTGACAGAAATCAACATAAGTTGTATTGGAAGAGGACGGTAGGAGTAGTTGCTGCAGGCAATTCAGACCGTAGCATGTTGAAGCAGCTGAACCCATTGTTATTATCTAATTCGTGGACATAATGCAGTAGTGCTATAGGTGCGTAGCCAAACAGAAGAGGTGACTGCCGCCGACGTCAAAGAGGGCTACTTTGGATTTAGAGTTCTCAAAGTTCTGGTTCTGTCTTGGGGACCACGTCATCATGAGGCAAGTGGTCGGCATGCTTACGCCGCCAGCAACGTCATGACAATTTCAGGAACGAATGAGCGGCGGTCGCTCTGGAAGAAGATATTAACCATGTTCATGTTTGTTAGCCACTTTTAGATGTAGTAAGCCTCCAGGCGGTCTGGATGTCGAAGCTGACTGAGACTAGGCAATTTATAGTTTAAACTATCGTTATGCTATGTGCAGTATTTCTGGGAGCAACACCCCTCACACAAATGCCATAAATGACTCTCCAGAGCTCCAATAAGTAACAATCAACATAACCTCCCAGGCCACTCGACTTACACTGAAACCTGATCATCGTGTACAAAGACTCATTTATTACGTCAGCCTATCGAGGCAAGGGCTCTTTTGCGATGAGAAAGTATGCGCTATGTATCAGAACACGATAGCAGGACCATTAATACTGATAATATCCAGCCAACGGCCTGTATTGACATGCGATGAGCATGGTAAAGAAATCACTGACATGGGGGAAGCGATTGAGCATCTTAGGGTGAAACATGTTAGCTTTATCAGACGTCCCGCGCGCCTCGGAGAGACAGATACGCATGGGCATTACTGGTACTGCTTCGAGTGCGGCTCTGGACAAAAAGACCATCGGAGCTTCGATTCCGATGAAGCAATGTGGAGCCATTTAAAGGACAGACACAGCTACACGATGTTCGAAAACTTGGCGTAGGGAGTTGCTCAGGAAGCTGATTGTACGCATTTCTGTAGTATGTCCTCATGGCTAGCGTCGATCAAGATAAACTCTTGTTCGGCCGGTGGTGGATCTGCTTTGTCTAGGTTGTCGCCCAGCTTGAATGTGATAATCTGGCATAGAGAACTTTCGGCTTTCCCCTCCATTTTTCCTTCGTTTGTGCTAGAGTTCAGCATTATGCTCGGGCTCGGGCTCAGGCTCGTGCGACTTTAGGGCATGTTTCAGCGAAAGAAAGGCTTTTAAGAACTGCTTCTTATTGCTTGTGAGAAAAGCAACGCACACATGCGATAGGTCTCCTTATCATCAGGTCTTGTTTAAAAATGAACGTAGGAGCTGGTGCAAAAATAGAGAGATGATACTAACACCATCACGCAGGCTTCTTCCCCCAGACGAAATAGATCGGAACATAAAGATGAATCGATGGATCCCTGAGCTCCTTCTTGACCTTGGCAACGTACACCTGAAGTTCCTCTTCCCCCCAGTTCATGACGGTCGAAAAAATCCTCGGCGTATATGACTCAACGGCTTCGATTTGTTGGATTAGCTGATATCTTCCAATTTCCTTGAGTTTTGGGTCTTTGGGCTAGGCACCAATTGGCATCTTCCATGTCAGTAGCGAACTAGCCGTTGATCGGACAGAACCATACCTTGCGCACCTCCTCCCGCACATCCACAAACCCCGCTTTCTCCATCTTCTCTTTCCAGTCTACCGCAACCTCAAGAGGCTTTCCGAACTTGATAGACCCATCAATTAGGGCCTTCAACCAACCCTGGGCATTCTTGGCCTTCTCGGCAGTGCCGTCATCGGAGAGCCAGCGGGGGTACGCCGCCTGGAACTCGATATACCCGCCTGGTTTCAGGTGCTGGAATGCGCGGCGGAAGAGCCTATCTCCGTCGCTGATGCAGCCTTCGATTTCGCGGGCGTGGATGAAGTCGAAGGGTTTGGTGTAGAGCCAATCTGTTTCGAAGTCGTCGACCTCAAATATGCAGTTTGGAGGAGTCCTAGACCATGTTATTACGTGTAGCTTGCGGAATCAAAAGGACAGGTTACCATTCTGGTTGAATGGGACTGAGATCCGTGCCAATGACCTCTGCGGATGGGTATTCGCTGGCATTTACATCAGAAAGAATTAGAATTCATCATTTTTTCGAGGAGACCAACTCGGCAAAGTCCATTGCCCATATTCCAGTGCCAGTACCGAGATCAAGGACTCGCTGGGGGTTATCTGGGATAGGCGCTCGGCAGAGTTCTCCGTCAAGTAACAGACCATATACATGATGCACGAGATCCATGCGGTCTTGCTCTGTCTCGTCATTTGGCTTTTACTCTTCGTCAGTTTCCTCTCCATACTAGCGCCAATTGATACATACCAAGATATAGGTACCTGCACGGAATGCATGGTAGCGACGTCCATTCTAAAACCATGTTATAAATTTCCGGTGATGAAGTAGCTTGATGCTAATATTCACCTCATATCTATACCAATAGAGGGCGCCGGTCAGCTAACCTGGGAATGATGACTCCTTAGTACACGCACTTATAATTAATGATGCTTGAGGCCAATGAGGTTTGGTAGCTGGCTGAGTTCTCCCTAGTGTAACGGTCAACAGCCGGTTCTGGGGCTGCAGTCAAAGACTTACGAGACTGCGTACACCGAATCATCATCAGGAGGACCCTCCTCATGAGGAGGATCCTATTGAGGACATGGTCAGCCAGTAGATGAATCGGGAATGTTTTACTGCTCACATCTGCCTCTAGGAGATCCCCAACCAGGGTGTCCTGCAGTGGCTGTGTCACGGATTCCTGTCTCTCTTGTGCGCTCATTTTTGAGGTGAACTGTTGGAACAAGTTGACGATGGAGTGACAGCGGGGTCATCAGGCATTTAACAGCGGCCAAAGCATGTGGGACGCTCCGTCGCCGAGAGCCAATCAAAGAAAGACGAGAAGTACCTGTCGTCTACCTCCACTAAGCCAGGGTCTCCTGTCATACCTACTACTTTGAGGGTCATGCAGCATGAAGCCAAGTTCAATGGCACGGCGGCAGACGCCAATCATGCCTGATCCGGCTAAGCCCATCAGCGGGCCGCTTTTAGGACGAATGGGGGCAAGAGCCGGTCGCCTCGCGAGCCGAAGTCAGGGGTTCGTCGAGTGGGTCGGCGCTCTTACAATTGCTCTAAGCCAAGATTGTCTTCTGACAGCGAACAATTCGCTAGACTCCAACTCGACAATTCTTACACAGCAATAACTAATATCTGGTAACGGAAAGTATGCGGTCAGGTTCTTTCGCCGACGGTTTTTGCACTATATATTGATATCAATTGCCTCGTTCTAGAAACATTTGTTCTTCGAACCTATCATCAGGTATCAGTCAGTGAGATGCTCCACCATAACAGCGAATGACGCAGTTTCCAGCACATTATGCAGCTTATATTTCATTCTCAAGGCCTGATATAGTATCTTTTATCGCTAGAACTACTCTAGGGGACTCTCAATCAGAGAAGCTGTTCAATGAACTGCATCCCTTCCATTCTTAGGTGATTAATTACCATCAGCTCTGGTTTGGCCGGTCGCAAAAATCCGCAGGATGCGAAGACTCGCGGATAGTGTCTTGCCACTAAGTCTGGCAAGACGCTGGAGTGTGTGTGTTAGCTCTAGCCTAACCCAAAATGCATCTATTTGGAGAGGTTTATACTCGGTAGTCAATGTCAAGATGTCGTCACAGTCAGGAGATTCATGTACCTGCAAAGCAAGGTTGCACCAAACCCCTCACCAGCTGCCAACTCACTGTCTACATGACGAAACTCTGATATAATTGTTAATTAGTAGACAAAGGAAGCCCAAGTTGACCGACTACCACGAAACTCTTATAAGCAACCAGAATTCACTTGATGGCTAAACCACGATAGCTAAAAGAGAATCCGCCTCTTTTGCCTTTAGGTAGCCTTGGCCCCGAGGCACCATCCCCTGCGATATAGGCTTTGGTGCGCTCCTGGTTAACCGTGCAAGAAGCTAGGGAAATCTACTAATAGTTCCAAAAATTCTGCATTAGAAACCAGCAGGTCTTGTGGAGCGGCATGGCCCGTGACAAGGCCCAGCAATGGGCAGATAAACACAACTTGCAGACGTTAACGACGGTATTGGGGCCCTCCTTAACCCTTCCTATCCTATTATTCTTTTCACCTAAAACCATCTACTGGGTGGAAGGGATATATCTATGGAGCCTCGGTCTTATTTGCTTGGTATATTTCCCAAGTAGACTCAGTAACGGTCCTGTCGCAACCTCTACCCCAGTGCTTCTATCCCTCCGGACGCATATTCTACCAAACAGTAGAAGAACCAATCATTAAAGGCTATATGAATAACAGATATGTCAGTAAGATCACAGTCGTTTATCTAACTGTGGGAGGGAAAGCCGATGACTTTCGATATGAAATGTGGCCCAGCGACTAGTCGCCCCTATGGACGAAGATATTTGGTAGAAGAGATACTGGAATATCCTGGAGAGGGGTCAAGGGATAGAAAAGGCAACAAGTCAGGATTATGTCGAAGGTGAACCGTTAGCAGTGGCAGAATAAGATCTTTATGACCTGATTGATAACTAGTAGACGTTAGTAGGACTAAGCATAGTTCCAGTAGTCCGACCAGCCGTTTCAAAGACGTAGAAATCTATTTAAAACTTATCCAGAAAGAAGAAAAAGATGGTTAGGGTTATGAAGTGCCGTATGGGAAACGAAACAATCTCAAGGTGCCCAACCAAGGTGGTTAGGAAGCAAGTGATAGCGGTGGGTATTCAGCAAGCCAGTTAACATAAGGGGAAGAAGAAGAAAAAGAAGAAGCAAAAGCCCAAGGATCTTTAAGATAAGGGCATCCTGAGGACATGGGGGAGGGTAGGATAATGCCATCACGGGTCTTAATAGCTAAGGTTGTTAAAAAGTAGCGTCAAGTCTTTTTTTAGTAGGGAAGACAGTGAATGCATGATGTTTGAGCTACATGGTCCAGTCTAGTATAAAGTCTCTTCACATGAGCGGTGTATAAACAATGCTAGTCCTCTAATCTTTAATACCTCGAGGTGCTACTAGTATGCCTGTGGGTAGTGTGACTTAAACGCGCATAAGGCGTGAGAAGTTCCGCTCATAGAATTGAATAATAAGTCTAAGAGCTCTATGATCTATTGATTCTTAGTCATGGCGATACTTGGTAGGAACTTATGACCGATATTATGCATCTAATGAACCCTTGATGCATCTTGGAACGTAACTAACCCTGGCACTAGAGATTGCCGACTTCTAACGCCAATTATCTGGTTCAAAAGCTCCCTCGATTTTTATATTCATGCCTCTAGTACTGCTATGCTGCCACGGCACATATTGCTTTGTTATTCTTCTCAGTCTAGCTTAGGTCAGCTAGGACCCTCAAAGCAAGCATATTGCAGTCGCTATCGAGCGACGTCAAGCAATAAATCTTTTCGAGACTGGTCCTATACGGCTACGAGACCTAACTAGAACTCCCACACCACAAGGAATCTCACTCACGGACCCGAGCCCATATCTCGTCTCTGGTCTCATGCTCGACACACAGCACAACACCACACGCTATTCCTCCTTCTCATCCCCTAACCAATTGCATGTACAAAAGTCTGACAGGCTCTGACTCTACCCATTCATACCGACAAGACGGAGAAACTCGTATCGCGTCTCACTCTTAGTCTCAAAGCATCCTAGCATGCAGCTTGTCAAAGTCTTCGCGCTCGTCTTTTCAACACCACGTATTACCATACATAAGTGGCTGGACTCCATGACGACGGCAACACCCTAGGGTTATAATACATCCGTGATAGCATGGGCAATCTCCTTAGTGAGACGCTCCTGGATCTGCAGGCGACGAGAGAATATCTCAGCAATTCGGGAGAGCTTAGAGAGTCCAATGACGGTGTTAGAGGGTATATAACTAATGTGTATCTATAAGAGAAAGGGTAGCTAGTATTCTCGAGAATCGGTGTGCGGTGCTATTGCAAAGAAAGGGAGGAGCTTACCTTTCTAGTAAAAGGTACGAGATGATACTCGCAGAGACTGAAAATCTTAATATCTTTCACAATGACCATCTCGCTGTGGCCCTCACAGAATAGCGCATTATTGACAGTATCTTTCACGCTTATTTAGTAGCCCTTGGTTAAGAATAGTAGTGCCTTGGCATATCGCAAAGGTGTGTCTTATAGGCCCTCCCGATCGACGTCCTCACCGATGCACTCTAGCAAAGTTCGCACGGCGCTTTACATCTTCTCTAGATGCATGACGGCCTGTCCCCCGTGTTCATCTCGGGCTTGTCTGGTTTCCAGAGCTGTAAGACTCACGTGTTAACCACCAATGCTACTAAAACCCAGTTCGAGCTATTAAAGCCCTTTTAGGTACATGTGGGGGAGGGAGACGATAAGAACCTACCTAGTCGACTAGACCAATCGAACCCGATTGCCTGGTTAAGTGGTAAAGTTGTTATGCTATGTCCAATGAGGGTATCCGTCTTAGCTATAGAAGCTTCTTTATGGGGATCTCTAATGACCTTGTTCCTAGATTTCTTATCGCGCTTGCGCCTTTTTAGGTGGTGAGGTATCGCTAGTTAATTTAGAGATACTAGCATTACCGCAAGCTCTCTTCTTAGAGAAGGTAACACTGTCCTTAGGAGCTATTATTATTGCACGATTGATGAGAAGACGATTAATTGGCGGGAATGAGCAGGAAGCAGATGCAAGAAGTTAGAGTTTTAGGGAGGGCTTTGAGAGGTAGTCTGAATTGCACGTACTAGGAGGCTAGCGCGATTTAGAAAAGCGAACTTGAAAATGGGCCTCCTCCATGGCTTAATTTAACGTTAGGCACTAGAAGGCCCGATAATGTTATTCCCAGACATACTAGTTATCATGCATTGTAAATATAGTGTAGGGCAGAAGCTAGCTCATACTAAGTCGTAACTACACCGGCCCCATAAGCAATCTAATTTCCATGCTGATCCTAGGCATCTCGACAGATCAGGGCTCATTTCCTGTCTTTTTCATTGCTATGTAGCAAAAGAAGCGAATAGTAATACTCAGATCACTCCCTTGTTCTGCTAGAGGCCATCCGTGTATCACGCCGGATAACCAAAGCATAAGAACACTACATAATTATTACACATCTCGAACACGCACTACTCTACTGCACAAGTATAATAGATTCACATATAATTAAGTATTAGTACACGTATAATGCCTTTATCTTTGCAATATAGCTATCGCTACACCTCGCATTTCATGCACTCTTCCATTCCTAGCGGAACGGAAAACATCATCTAACTATGCTATCACACTAGGATTATCTTCGTACATGAGATGTCATGCCGGAGGCCGTCCACAATGAATATAACTATAGGAAAAAATCCCGCAAAAAGTCCCAGAGGTAAAGATGAAATCAATCCATTGGACGATTTCAGAATACCCTTACCTAATGAGATGCCTAAAGTTGGCATTTGCAATTGTCAAGATAACGCATTGTGGTTTCAGTGGCCCTTTGGAAATAATAGAGAATAGGCTCATAAACATTAATCCTACGCTCACTAAACAACTATGAAAGGAAGGGGCTCTTAAAGCATTAGGAAGGAATTATTCGCCGGCGTAATCCCTATCCTGCAAGTAAAGGCTAGGTGCACCATCTTCCATACACCCACTAGTATCTTTCCTTCACGCCGCATCATTAAAGTCATTAAATAGCCTCCACAACTAAGGAAGAAGACAATCCAATCTAAGCTAATTCGCTACCTCTATTAATACTAGAAAAATCTCAACACTTATTCTAGGCAAAAATGGCTACTCTCGATATCCTCAAACAGAATCTCAGGCAAAAGGTCTCAGCAACAGCGTCGTCCACGGTGCAGACGCTATTTGGCGCGCAGTACTATGCTGGTTTCCAAATTTTAAGGGATACAAAATGGGAGACATACAAAGACTTTATTATTCCTCAACTATCTTCTCTGTTAGCCCCTCTTTTTCAACTCACGCACCCATACCTCGGTACTAGAAATTAGACCTGGGCCGAGAAGCGTACTTAGGTATCTGCCTAGTTACCTGAGACAGAAGGTCAGCAGATATGTTACCTTTGAACCAAACAACATATTCGCGGCGAGCTTAGAAGAGTGGCTTTGCTCTGCCCCAGACACGAAGTCACCGCTGCCTTGCCTAGGAAACCGACCCGACATTCATCGAAGCCCATTCGTTTTAGACAACAACACAAGGGGCAGCACTAGTACAAGTGATGGTATCGGCACATTCGATGTCATTCTCTTTTGCCACAGCATATATGGAATAAAGCCAAAAACGCAGGTTCATCGAACAGGCACTGAAAATACTCATTCAAGAGCCGGAGGACGGATTAGTGGTGGTTTTCCATCGCGCAGGGTCCCTGCACTTCGACAGCTTAGCGTGCCATCAAACGGCTTCCTTCCCTACTAGGATTATTCGCGTGGCAAACGACAATGACATCCTAGACTACTTCTCTCCTTTCATCGCAGGTTTTCTCATGAAGGATGCGGAGCTAGATAGGGCTATCCGAGTTAAGTGGCGTAAGATATACCGCACCTTAGGCCATTGCGAAGAAGCCCAGACCGTCTCTTTTAGCACACCCAATGCCATGGTCACCTTCAACCGACATGCCGCCACATTGCAAGAGCTAGCAGCGCAAGTGCCATTATTGGAAGGGAGCAAGATGGTCAAAAACCAACAGGCTCGTCTTTATAATCCAGCCTCGACTTTCAGGCCCTTGGAAGTCCAGCATATCCAACGGTATGTCGAGTGGGCTCTGAAGTGCAGGATTGGGCTCACCGTCATTGGCGGTGGTCACAGCGGCCACTGCCTCTGGCCTAACGTTATCCCAATCGACATAAGCGCCTTTGACCAGATACACATTCTTGCGGCTAGGAGAGAAGATAACAAAGTGGGCTCTGATGCTGGGCCTCTTGTCGTCACTGGGGCCGGCTGCAAGACAGGGGACGTCGTCCGTAAGACGCTGGCGGCGGGGCTGACGATACCCCTGGGAGCCCGCCCAAGCGTCGGTGCGGGTTTGTGGTTACAGGGCGGTATTGGGCACCTAGCCAGGTTGCATGGGCTTGCATGCGACGCTATTATAGGTGCCGTTGTGGTCAGCGTTTACTCTGGCCAAGTTCTCTGCGTTGGTTGTGTACCAAAACAACACCGGCCGGCTGGTGCCATGCGCCCGGACAACGAAGCCGACCTGTTGTGGGCGATCAAAGGCGCCGGGCCCAACTTTGGCATTGTGGTCAGCGTTACTTTCAAGACTTTCGCGGCACCGACCTATTTGGTTCGAAACTGGAGGATCCCGCTGCGCAATGGTCTCGAGGCACGACTGAGGCTTGGCGATATTGCTCAACTTGCCAGAAAGCTCGCCCGGAACTGTTCGACAGACGCGTATCTGTTCTGGGATAACGAACAGCTGCATCTTGGCGTGACTATGTTCGAATCTGCCGTAACCCAGTTTCCTTGTGGAATACCCACGCTTGTGTATACAGTTCTCGGACCGGAAGATAATTCCAAGATCGTCGACGGAGTTGGTCTATTCGAGACTGAAATGTACATTTCTGGGATGCACGGCGGGCATGGTGGCGGCAAGACATCCTCGT